>MU682330.1:0-47647 GCA_026770625.1 Nicotiana glauca
TCGGGAATGCCTAACACCTTCTCCCGAATTAATAGAATTCCTTACCTAGGATTTCTAGTTCGCAGACTGTAACAGGGTCAAACCTTCCTCGGTTCAGGATTAATTCAGTGACTTGAGACACCATTATATTCTCAAGTGGAGACTCTGAAAATTTTAAATAATCAATCCCGTTCCGACCGTCCTTTAATTGGAAAAACTCTTTTTACGCTTATATCCCTTTTACCGGGAAGTATATAAGCGCCGACAAAAAAGAGGTGTGACAATGGTAATACCATATATGGCTTGTCGTGGGAAATTATCTTTGTGACATAAAATGCATATGAGTTGTTGAATATGATGGAAATGGTATTGATGGTTTTGGAAATTCTGTGTGAATAGTTGTAGTTCCTTGAGAATTGTTGTTTTTGTTCTTTGAGAATTATTGTTGTTTTATTTGTGAATTTTGATTGTTCGATGGGATCGGGTTGCATGCCATAACACGAAGCAATAAGGTGTGGGTTGTGGTGATAATGGTGAAATGAATATATGAGAAAGTTGTGAAATCATTTATGTGAAAATGTTGAAGGAGGAAAGGAGAAATTGTAAACATATTTGGCTATACTGTTTCCTTTTATGTGTATTTGATTGTTGATTCCATTACTACTTGTTACTTGTGTATGGTTTGAGTTCACTTAGGGAAAAGTTTGTTCATACATACCAATACAATTCAAACGTATTGACATCCCTTTTGCCGGGGGAACTACATTCATCTTATGATTGTAGGTGGATCCATTGCAAGTACTCCAGTCCACCGACGGTACCTCCCCTTCAATTTCCATCAGCTGTATTGGTGATCCCTTTTCCTTTCGGGGCCCTGCGTGGCTCATGCCATTTTTATTTCGGAGTCATGTTTTGGGTATTTGTGTAAGGTATAGTCGGAGCCTTGTTACATGCAAGTATTGAATTATCCTTTGTATCCTTAGAGGCTTCATAGACAGTAAATGTGGGTTACAAACTTATGTAAATATGTATTTTGTATGTTGGCCGATTTAAGTTGTAAACCTTATTAATTAACCATGTATGTTATGTATATTTGGTAAAAAGGTATTTTACTTATAAATTTTTAATTCCTTGATTAATGAGCAATGAAAATACAGGGTAACACGCGGGATAGGAAAGGCACATATGTCTGCTTGACAGGGGCTACCCAGTTGGGCACCGGTCATGTCTATTGGATTGGGGCATGACAAACTTTGTATCAGAGCCTACGCTTTTAAAGAGTCCTAGGATGTCTCGGAGTCGTGTCTAGTTGAGTCCTTCTTATCGTTGTGTTGTCTATCCCCACATCTATAAGTTGGAGGCTATTCGGACATTTAGGAATTTCACTCTTTTTTGATACTCCAATCATGCGATGGAGATCAAGTTAGGGAGCTGATTTCCTCTATAAGTCTTATTCTCAAGATTGGTGACCTTGATACCATAATCCGTGAATTTGAAGCATGTAAGGAGGGATTGATCCTACCATTGAGTCCGAGTGAATTGCCAAAGGACTTGTGAGGAGTATGTATTGAGCTGTGGATGGATTGGTAAAATATATCGCTAAGAGGGGAGTTTCCTTGTCCCTATTGATGTCTCTGCACCACCATATCATGTAGTATATCAGTATGTTACCTATATACGTCAGGGATGTGGAGTCGAGGAGTATCGATTAAGCTATTGCCCTAACAACCTAAAGTCATTAAGTGATTCAAATCAGAATTTCTACTCATTGTATATGTACATCCATATTGAAGAATTCTCATAAACATGGTCTTAACAAGTTGAATAACAAAACATGGCGTGTATCGACTCTTTGAACCAGATGCACTATTCGTGAATCTACTATATTGTGAATTCTCTTATTTACATTCTTGTGGAATTAAGTTCTATAATTATGCCTTGAATTGAGTTATAACTCTAGTATTGATACTTTCCATTTGCTTTTCCTAAATTCTCACCATGGGACTATATCCGATGAATTTCTTACAGAATCTTTTTATGTAATTGGACAAAATCTACTCACTTGTGCCTGTACATGCACTGTCGTAAAATTTACCTATGTGGTTTGAAGTTCCATGCAAAGCATCTCAGCGTTGCTATCCTTCTCGAGTCACTATTTTACTTAGTTGTGTATATGGCTTATATGGTTTGAACAGTCAATCTACTCTCTTGCGAATATCATCATGAAAGCTTCTCACTGCCTAGTAACATAAGAGCATACCTTAACACCTATCACATGAGTGCATGTCAATAAAAATGGTCACCATGTGCATAAAGTCTCTCTGAAAATTGGGATCCTCACATCCCCGTCATAGGAAACTATTGTGCTGCCATAACTTTCATGTCCACTTGGGACATCCCGCAGTAAATAGCTCACTTTGTCCTAGTATTGTGGTTGCTCGTGGCATGGTCATATATTATAGTTGGGAGTTAATATAGGAGCAGCATGTCCTGCTCATAACAAATGTTTACTTTCTCTTTACACCTCCATAACATGTGTTCATTGTGTTCTGTAGTTAGTGAATCCATTGTGCCATTTTCCCCACAGTTGTTTGATAACCATGAGAGAACAAATCCTTCTATGACTCATTGTAACACTTCCTTTCTCTTAAGGACCCCTACTAGGCTCTCTATCAAGACCAAGTACACCTTCGAGGGTTTTATAACACAATGTATGTTTTTTTTTCTGTATTTCATTAGCATCTAGGTAGTTGTTAAGAGAAAATCCATGAAGAACTAATTATGAACATCTACAAACCTTCCATGATTATTCTATACTACCTCATTGGGTTCCCATACCACTTTAAGTTCATCAAGGGTTGACAGCATGTCGCAATTGCTGAAATAGAATGATCTCCTTCCGGTAATGGATTATCTACACTTGTACCAGTCCAACGATCTTCTTATCATTCTAACTCTTGCCTTTAGGTTTTGGGTTGACCAAGGAGAAATACACCTAGTAACACATTCATATATCAAATCCTTTCTCTCGGTCAAGTATTATAGCATCTCCCAATATGGTTTGCAATAGCTGGTTGTGTAGAAATGTGTTGTAGTGCTTCATTATGAAGTAGAGTTGATAAACATAATTGGATTATTTTGAATTCTTGAGCTATACATTACGTGACTTTGTACAGAGATCTTCTTTAAAAAATTGTAGCTTCTCGTAATCGCTTTATATTACTACCCTTCCTAGTTGATACAATGTAGAGTTTACTTCCATAAGGCTCTTTCAATTTCTTTTCAATTGTCTTGCATGGTGTGTTGTTTACCCATAATATTCAATGAGATATTATCTCAATGTCTTGACTAGTCATTCAACTATACGATTCGATTAAATTCACCTCATTTTTATACTCTACAAGTACCCTTTTATAAAAGGACACTGAAAGTATGTAAATCCCCCTTTACTATGGACTTCTAATATCTTCGACTTAGTTTAAGCTTATTAGTTCCAAATGGTGCTCATTATTTTTTCTACACTATTATCTATTTCATCTGATAACTCTCATTGTAAAATTGATTTAGGTTTCATAGCATCAAAGAGGAAGTCTTGTAGCATTAAGTAAGGGGACATATTCCTTTTGTTAGAATAAAAAAATATTGCTGGTATTCTTTGTAGATGTTCTTCTAACAACCATTTACCTGCTTTCCTTATCCATGTGACTAGATAACCCAGGTTACTTCTCCTCGATAAATGCATTAAGACGTCTCATTATTTCGAACATATCCATGTAGGCACTTTGAGGTCTTGTTTTATACCAACTCGTAATGGTTACAAAATTCTTTCTCGCCAATATTATCGATCTTCTAGGGATGCATGGGCTTGTCTCGTGGGTTCCAAAAGTAATTATTTTCCCAAAGTTCAAGCTTATATTCCCATGGTTTCAATGTAAAGTGTGTCCCCTTTTCCAAAGTCTTAAATGGGTTGGATTGGATGGGTTACGTGGCCTTCTTCTCACTCGACTTCTAGAATAATTGAATATATCATTGTCATGTGAGGGGGAGCTTTGCTACCCTTTTTATTCAACCTCTTTGGGTGGATAGGAGTGTCATTTTTCTTTCTCCCCGAAGCATCATGTTAACCATTAGAATGCTTCTAACCAATACATGATTTCATCCCAATATTTGGATGTCCGAGCTATGTGGTTTTACTAGTGAAATGGGTGATATTAGATGCCTTCATATTTTTTCACATATCATGAGCAAAATTATTTGAAAGACAAGTGTTCGTGTCTTTAGTTCTCTCATATATGATCAATTATCAGGAAGGGTTAAGTTGTTTGAAATGTGATAATGTCAGAAGTGTTCAACTTATTTTCATCCTCATGGGCTTACGACATAGATTCCTTATGTCATCTAATGTAAGAAGTATAATTCCACTTCATGTATTTAGAATCCCATATCATATTCAAGGTACCACATCATGGATTGATTTTCCCTTCACCCTAGGAAACGACTGGGTCATATACTTGAATATTACTCCTTAACGATTCCTATTGCCAATGTAGTTCTTACCCATATGCCTCATTTGTGTAATAATTGACGTCATCACAATGATTAACCATGTCATCATTGTGAGATGTAACTTTCATGTCCCTTAGCATATATCCTCAGAAAGTACTCTACTTAGCGCATTAATGGATTGCTGAATAACTCCAGCCTGATCTTGAACTCTGTTGTTCCTCATTGAATTAGATCTATTTGGTATTGTGAGTTCAGACAAGTCAAATATGAATCTTCACAGTGAGATCACATATATGTTTGATAGGTAATTTTATGGTTATTTTATGATAGCACATCAGAGAGTAATTGTTGAAGGTCATCAAGGGTTTAGTGTGAGTGTTCGCCTAGAGATTTAGAGTTTCGAGGGTGAGCATGCTATTCTCAATATTTTCCCCTGAAGATGTTATGTCAGTCGATAATAAAGGTTGCATAAGTGTATTCCACATTAGGACACACTAGGAGTATGAATTGTCTCCATAGTTGTTCGCCATATATTTTGTGGATTCACATGTCTATGTCTAATAAAGTAGGTGGTGATCAATTGTGTATCATTCTAGTGGAATTATTGAAGCTGAAGTTAGTGGATAGTTAGCTTATGCGAGATATCTACTTGTTATTCTTGTTAAGCAAGTTTAGTGGTCGAAATTCCTCCCATGAATATGTTCTAGCGAAGTTTGTACATATAAGAGGCCATTTAAGGTCGAGAGTGTTGTGGAAATAAAATATTTTCTCTTGATTGCATAGCAGTTGGTTTTGATTTGAAAGGTACCTTCTAGCCGATATGATTTAAAAATGTGCAGTCCACGGCCAGGTATCATCGTGATAAAGTAGTGTTTGTAATACTGAGGTTCTTGTCATTGATATAAACATTATGGTGCTTTGTCGAGTTGTGGATATGTTTTTAGGATGGTTTTAGTGGTTCTCTTGCAGGTG
Source organism: Nicotiana glauca (assembly GCA_026770625.1). NCBI lineage: Eukaryota > Viridiplantae > Streptophyta > Magnoliopsida > Solanales > Solanaceae > Nicotiana > Nicotiana glauca. The sequence goes on from MU682330.1 coordinate 5,458, forward strand.
GATAGGCCTAGTTACAAAGCAGACTCTGCCGAAATTTCCAAAACATTTAGGAGTTAGTACAAATTTATGGTCTTGAGGTTGGTGAGAAAAGATATTTATTATATTAAACATTTAAGTCGTACTCTACTCCTCATTTGACGACAAATGATCCTAAGTGGGGGGGGGGATGTAAGTCCCCGAAAAATTTCGCTAAGTAACCTAGGATCTCGTGGTGCCACGTAGGCTTATTATAAATTTTTAATGTGCTATTAACATGGTGTACATCAATTAGATTTGGTAAATATGTGTATAAGTCTTATGGTAAGTAATTTGGGGTCCAAGCAAAGGACTAAGTCGAGAAAAATTGGAAAAAAGTTCATAATAGGCTAAAATTCCAAATGTGCTTGCACTAGTCCATACTTTGAACGAGAATATCTAAACATATATATGATTTTATTTGATGAACAACCTATAAAATGAAAGGTCGTTGAGTATAGATTCCAACTCTTCAAACCGTTCGCCATTTGGACATTCCTACACAGATTTATGATCAAATTACCAAAGGCTGGATTTGCGACCAATTTGCGATCGCAAAACAACCATGCGGACCGCATATGCGACGCATAGTGAAGCAGTGTCGGGCAAAACTTTATGCTTTTGCATGTTGATTATGTTGTAGCATAAACAATTATGTTGTAGCATAATCAATTATGCTGTCGATTATCCTATTGCATTTTGATTATGCTGCAAGAATGCTGCCCACATTTCGATTGTGCTATAACATAATTGCGCCACATTTTTTACTTCGGGAGTCATTTTTGAACAATTTCATATCTGAACCCACTTTGATAAATAAACTTTGGGGCTTCATTTGGGACTATTTTTACACTAAATCTAGAGATAGGTGAGAGCATTTTAGAGAGAGAAAGAGGAACCTAGCCTCCAAATCATCAATCTTGCACAAACACTCAAGAATCAAGCATGCCAATCTCTAGCTCATTATCTTACGGGTATCTCCTGCTTGTAATATTTCATATATGAGATTCTGAGTTCAAAAAATATATTTTGTGGATAGAAAGAGGCCATGCATATGACACTAAGCAATGAACTATTTTGGGTAGTTCTTGATGAAATTGGATAAAGGAAGAAGGAATTTCCATTGTAGAACCTAGTAGTCTACTTCACTTGTTAGGTGTTTGATGAAATTCCTATGAGGGTTACACCATGGGTAATCTTTCTAATTATTAATCGATTTCCGCTATTTCCTTATAGATTGTTATTGCTAGAGATGTTGGTGTATTCTAAAAATTTAAGGGGAAGCTCTTTGAGGTATGTATGGCTAACTTTGAAATTTGTAAAGTCACCTTGTTTGGTGTACGTATATTTGGTATCTGATATCTACGTGGATTATTTAGAAATTCTTGTGATTGGTATAATTTGAGTGTTCGTGGTTAAGTCTCCCGATATAATGGTATAAGTAATTGGCAACAAACCAAATGTGTGTATGCGAATGTGTTATATGGTAAGAGCCAAGAAACAAATGATGGAAGGAAATCGTTATTGATGCAATTGGACCAACTATGTTAATACCATATATGGCTTGTCATGGGAAATTATCTTTGTGACATAAAATGCATATGTGTTGTTGAATATGATGGAAATAGTATTGATGGTTATGAAAATTCTTTGTGAATTGTTGTTATTGTTCCCTCACAATTGTTGTTGTTGTTGTTTGAGAATTGTTGTTGTTGTGTTGTTTGTGAATTGACATTGTTCGGTGGGATCGTGTTGCGTGCCGCAACACGAAGTAATAAGGTGTGGGTTGTGGTGATAAGGGTGGCTGAGGTAATAAGGGTGACCAAGGTAATAAGGGTGGAAAGTGATCGAAATCCCTATTGAAATAAAAATATGAGAAAGTTGTGAAATCATTGATGTGAAAATGTTGAAGGGGAAATGGAGAGATTATAAAGTTGTTTGGCTTGATTCTTTTCTTTCATGTGTATTTGATTGTTCATTCCATTACTACTTGTTAATTGTGTATGGTTTCAGTTTACTTAGGGCAAAGTTTTTCATACATACCAGTACAATTCAAATGTACTGACGTCCCTTTTACCGGGAGCGCTACATTCATATTATGATTATAGGTGGATCCATAGCAGGTACTCCAGTACACCGACTGTAGCTCCCCTTCACTTTCCGTCAGCTGTATTGGTGAGCCCCTTTCCTCCCGGGGCCCTGCGTGGCTCATGCCGGATTTATTCCAGATTCATGTTTTGGGTATTTGTGTAAGGTATAGCCTGAGCCTTGTTACCGGCAAGTATTGTATTATCCTTAATATCCTTAGGGGCTCCATAGACAGTAAATATGGGTTACGAACTTATGTAAATATGTATTTTGTATGTTGGGCGATGTAAGTTGTAAACCTCATTAAGTAATCATGTACGCTATGTATGTTTTGTAAAAAGGTATTTTAATTATATATGGCTAATTCCTTGATTAATGAGCAATGAAAATACGGGGTAACATGTTGGATAGGAAAGGCACACAGGTCATCTTTAATAGGGTTACCTGGTCGGGCGCTGGTCATGTCCCTCTGTTTTGGGCGTGACGCCCCTCTTTACATTCACAAACATACTTAGATTGTAATTCTTTTCAAAATCTCATTGTCTTTCATATATTTGTGCATTCAAAATTAAATCCCCTACTAGTTGAGCCATACTTGTTTTATTTGTTAATTTTACAAATTCACAAAAGTTGTCTGGCCGGGAACCACACTAGTGGATTCTGAGGTGACTCCTCAAAACTCGTACACAACCCACACTAGTGTCTTTGGAGTCTCTAAAGATACAACACATAAGCATGACTATGCCGGCAACAAGGCCCCGACTATACCTCAAAATGAAAGAAAATTGTAATTACAAATACACCATGCAGCCCCATGGGAGAATAAGTGCTCGCCGTGACTTCGAGTAGATGAACGCTCTGCTACACACAGTCTGCACTGTCCGCTATGGGGCCACCTACAATCATAATACGAATGTAGCGCCCCCGATAAAAGGGGTGTCAGTACATTTGAATTGTACTGGTATGTATAACTAAACATCATTTTACTAGAAAGAACTATCAAATAGATACAAGCAATTAATACGGCAAATCAAAGAAACAATTCATATGATTCTTCATACAATTTCCACAACACCGATTAAGGCAATTCTGTCACATGTTCACCACTGTTCTCATCACTACTGCCATCTCAAGCGTAGTCCGGTCACGACCCGACCGGCTAGGTCACCTCATTGGAGGCATTACTTTCAATCAATATTTCATTTCCCTTATACGGGATTCAACATCAGCATTCAACATCAGCACATTTCCACCATGTGTTCGGCATGGTGTCCGGTCACGACCCTATCGGCTAGGTCACCTCATTGGAGGCATAACTCGGTTCTCATTTGTCAACACCTTCAAATCATTATTCCATACATATCATAACAATTTTTGGGCACTCATGGCCACCAGCATCGCATCATTGTCCCTTTTCAATGTTAGTTTATAAGTTGTGATCATAGACATGTATGTCAAGGATATTTCAAGTTGAAATCACAGGTAAGTGAGCACGCAACTAGCATGAAAAATCCTTTGTTTCATTGTTGGCTTAAAGCCCAAGTATTTCAACAAATAATTATACTTTTCATCATCATCTAATTATCAAGATTAGCATGTTGTTCACATTGAGGCACATCCTTCATGAATATGTATAGATATATGTAAATCAATTAATTTCACAATAACAATCAATACACTAACTAATTCAACTCTTACCACACGTCCGTAAGCACCAACAGAGCTCGATTTCTAATAGAGGGGGGGTTTTAGCCATACATACCTCAACAAAGCCTTTCCTTATTCTTTTACAATTTTTCGGAACTCTTAGAGCTTCAATCAATTGAGCAAGAAATTTTGAATTAAAAATTGAGAATTAGAGACGAAACTGAAGTTCTAGCTTCGCTCGAGCATATCATCAAACACTAAAGGTACATTGTATCTTAGGCCCCTTTTTGAGAGGAATTTCTATCGTGTTATACCCCCAATTGCCTCCTTTTTAATTTTACTACTTTCCAATACTCTAAGGTGGCATGCATGCAAGATATTCATTCTCATACCCATGAATTACTTCCCTAAAGGCCCCATATGGATAAGTATACAAATATGAGCTGAGGTGATGGAGCCTTACCCCTTGCGATGAAGATTCAGGAGCCTTTCCTTGATTTTCTTCAATGATTTAGCCCAATCTTATAGAATAATTTGACGAGAGACTTTCCCTCTCTACGGAACCTCTTACTCTCTCTAGAATTGCTCAGATGAATGCTCAAAATAAGCTAATACACCGGTTATATCGATAGGGAAGTCGGGTTAAAAATTAGAAAATTGGAGCACACCGCAGAGTTAACATACGGTCCGCATAATGGACGCATAATTCTCCCCCAAAAACTAAACATTCTGACTCGGTCTGCGGTAATAATGTGGTCCACGTTCGTGTTCTGTGGTCGCAAAGTGCACCGCAAAACTGAACTTCGCAAATTCAAAGGAAAATATGCGACGACTTATGCGGTCCGCATTTTTTATTATGCGACCGCATTTCCGACTTAAATTTTAACCAACATTTTGCCTCACTCTACGGTAACTATGCGGTCTGCATTTCAATTATGCGACCGCATTTCGACCGCATTTCTGACTTCAATTTCATCCAACATTCTGCCTCACTCTGCGGTACGCATTTCAATTAAGTGACCGCATTCTGGACCGCAATTTTCGCGTTTATTCTGGAAACTTATTCTTGACTTTTTAATACACCATTAAATCCAAACTTGGCACCATGGGATGCGGGTTTTTTAGTAGGGATTTCACGGGGCCTTACAGCATGACTGGTTTGAGTACATCTATTGTGGCCCACAAACTGGCAACCGATCTAATGTGTCTACCGGTAAAACAAAAGCTCAACAATTTCAAGCATAATATGAGTTTTAAAATCAAAGAAGAAGTGACCAAGTAGATCAAGGTAAGGTTCTTAGGGTGGTTGAGTACCCGACATGGTTAGCCAACATTGTGCAAGTACCAAAGAAGGATGGGAAGATCAGAGTCTGTGTCGACTATTGGGATCTCATCCGTGCCAGTCTAAAAGATGACTTCCCGTTGCCTAATATACACATGTTGATTCACAATTGCCCAAGAATAAGCTACAGTCATTCGTAGATTGTTTTGATGGTTATTATCAGATTTTGATAGATGAGGAAGATGCTGAGAAAACGGTTTTCATTACATCATGGGGAGGGTATTGTTACAAGATGATGCCATTCAGCCTGAAGAATGCAAGTGCCACCTATATGAGTGCCATGACTACCATCTTTCATGATATGATACACAACGATATAGAGGTATATGTGGATGATGTTATTATCAAATCCAAGAAGGCCACTGACATCGTTGAAGATTTGAGGAAGTTCTTCAATAGGTTGTGGAGATACAACTTGCAACTAAACCTCCCAAAGTGCGCATTTGGAGTTCCTGCTGGGAAATTGTTTGGGTTTATTATAATCCGTCGAGGAATAGAACTGGACCTATCAAAGGTCAAATCCATTCAAGAACTACCACCGCCAAAGAACAAGAAAGATGTGATGAGTTTCTTGGGAAGGCTTTACTACACCAGTTAATTCATAGCACAGTCTACAGTTATCAACTAGCCAATTTTCAAGATGTTAAAAAAGGACTTATCTACCAAATAGACCGATGACTGCCTGAAGGACTTCGTAAAATAAAGGAGTACTTGTCAACACCACTAGTCTTAATCCCTCCCGAGCCGAGTAGACCATTATTACTCTACCTTGTAGTGTTAGATGGAGCTTTCAGCTACGTTCTGCGGAAGCATGATGAAATACGGATTGAGGAACAAGCCATTTATTATCTTGGTAATAAATTCACCCCGTACGAGGCCCGGTATTGCCTATTGGAACACACCTATTGTGCTTTGTCTTGGTGGCCCAGAAGTTGAGACATCACTTTTAAGCCTATACTACATATCTCATATCAAGGATGGATCCTTTGAAGTACATCTTTTAGAAGCCCACGTCCACTAGTAAGCTAGCCAAGTGGTAAATCCTGTTGAGTGAATTCGACGTTGTTTACTTGAATCAGAAAGTGGTCAAGGGATAGGCATTTGCCGACCACCTTGCTGAAAACCCCATAGATGGAGGATACGAACCCTTGAAAACATATTTTCCCGATGAAGAGGTATCATTTATAGGAGAAGACATTGCAGCACCAAATGATGGTTGGAGAATGTTCTTCGATGGAGCGGCAAATTCAAAGGCGTTGGCATAGGAGCAACCCTAATATTAGAAATCGATCAGCATTATCTTATGTCTACCAAAATCAGGTTCCCCTGCACAAACAATCTGGCCGAGTATGAAGTTTGCATCTTAGGGCTCAATATGGAAATTGACATGAACGTTCAAGAGCTGCTAGTGATCGGAGATTCAAATTTACTTATACATCAGGTATGAGAACAATGTGCAACAAATAACTCCAAGATACCCCCATATCTACATCACGTACGAGAATTGAGAAAGAGGTTCACAAAGAGAAAATTCCAGCATGTTCCCAGAATCCAGAATGCGTTTGTTAATGCATTAGCTACCCTATCATCTAGGATACAACATCGGGACAAGAATTTCATTGATCCGATTCCGGTGAATATCCATAACCAGACAACTTATTGTGCCCATGTTAAAGAGGAAGTAGACGGACAGTTGGTTTTATGATATCAAGGAATATTTTCAAAAAAGAGTACCCGGAGGTTGCTAATCCTATTCAGAAACGCACACTTCGGTTGTTGTATAACAAATTCTTTCACATCATATGAATCCTGTATAGGAGGACTCTCGATTTGGGACTATTAAGATGTGTCGACGCAAAAGAAGCATCCAGGCTGTCGATTTAGGACTTGCGATCCACATATGAAAGATTTTGTCTTAACAAAAAGATACACTAGGATGGTTACTTTTGGATGACTATGGAAACAGACTGCATCTAGTATGCACGGAAATGCCACCACTATCAAACACATGTATATATGATAAAGGTACCTCCAAACGAGCTCAACACAACAGGCTCACTGTGGCCGTTCGTCGCCTGGGGAATGGATGTTATTCAACCAATCGAACCTACCCCTTCCAATGGACACATGTTTATCCTAATAGGCATCGACTATTTTACCAAATGGGTCGATGCAACATCTTACAGAGCAATGACTAACAAACTCGTGGTAGACTTTGTCGCGACTTCATTGTTTGTCGATTTAAAATTCCAGAGTCAATCATTAGTGATAATGGCTCCAGTCTCAACAGCGACTTGACGCAATCTATGTACGAAACTTTTAGTATCAAACACAAGAATTCCACAGCCTACATGCGTCAAATGAATGGATCTATAAAACCTGTAAACCAGAATATTAAGAAGATATTCAGGAAAATGATGTAGAAGCATAAACACTAGCACGAGAAGTTATCATTTGCCCTACTGGGGTGTCGTACCACAGTCCACACATAAACTAGGGCAACCACATTTATGCTGGTTTACGGTACAAAGGCTGTCATTCCTGTTGAGGTGGAAATTATTTCCATAAGGATCATACAAGAAGTTGAGCTTGACGACGCAGAGTGTGTAAAAAGTTGTTATGAGCAACTAACCCTTATAGACGGAAAAAAGAATGAACAAAGTCTGCCATGGTCAACTCTATCAGAACAGAATGTCAAGAGCCTTCAAAAAAAGAGACAAGCGAAGACAGTTCACAGTAGGACAGTTGGTGTTAAAGAAGATTTTTTTGCATAAAGATGAAGCCAAAAGGAAGTTCTCTCCCAACTAGCAGGGTCCGTACATGGTTTACCGGGTTTTAACAGGAGGAGCTCTCATACTTGCAGAAATGGACGGAGAAGTATGGACAAACCAATCAATTCAAATGCAGTCAAGTGTTACTATGTGTAATCATTATGTTTTCCTTATATGATGTAAATTGAACTACACCTGACCTGATTCCCGTTTAAGAGAGGATACGTACGCAGCCCTATGGGTTCAGTCACAATTAAATAACAAATTTCATTTTCCCCTCAATTGGTAACTGGGGCAGAATTTTGAGGAGGAGCGTCAAAATTCTGAAGTAATTTCAGTCGATCGCCACACGAGAAGCAGTCAGAAATGTCAACCCATCAAACTGGGGCAGAATTTTGAGGAGGATCCTCAAAATTCTGCAGCATGAGAGGTTGCAATGTCCTAAACTACGTCGAAGTCATTGTTCATCTAAAAGCTATTTTTTTAATTATACATTTATGTAATACTTTTACAAAATCTTACATGTCTATTATTGAAACTTCTTTGTTTAGCAACGCTACCCCAATAATACAGACGGTATCACCATATCAAAGCTACACGAGTCAAGCAAAGCCAACGAAGATACAAACTAACCTTCCTCATTTACAAAACTCCCGATTTTCCTTGGGTGCAGGCACTAAGACTGCAAAACCATTAAACATATTGTATGCCCATGGAACAAACATTGTTCAAGAATACGATTATCAAAACCGTTTCACTTGCCATCATTTGTTATCACCACATACCATTGATGTCCCACATGTCAGAATGCTCCCAATAATCACAATGCTGTAATCTGATATCAGCTAAGAAAACTCCCTGGTCATTTGTTATTTTATTTCCTACATAAATCTATTATTCTTCCTTCCGAGGTTAAGATCTACTTCCATCTGCATCTGCATTGCATAACAAGCTACCATTCTACCTTCCAATTTGCATAATGCTACTGTTCTGCCTTCCAATTTCCATAAGGCTACTATTCAGCCTTACAATTTGCATAAGCATATTATTTTGCCGTCTGATTTGCATAAGGCTACTATTCTGCATTTCGAGGTTATGCCCTACCACCATCTGAATCTGCATTGCATAAGACTACCATTATTCCTTCCAATTTGCATAAAGCTACTACTCTTCCTTTCGATTTGCATAAGGCTACTATTTTGCCTTCCGAGGTTAAGCTATACCTCCATCTGAATCTACATTTCATAAGGCTATCATCATGCCTTCCAATTTGTATAAGGCTATTGTTCTGCCTTCCAATTTGCATAACGCTCCTATTCTGCCTTTCGATTTTGATAAGGCTACTATCCTGCCTTCCGAGGTTAAGCTCTACCTCCATCTTCATTTTCATGGCTAAAAGATCGCCACATACTGCATTTACATGGCTGAAAGATTGCCACATACTACATTGCACGGCTGAAAGATTGCCACATATTACATCTGCATGGCTGAAAGATCTCCACATACTGCACCTTTATGGCTGAAAGGTCACCACAAGGATTGGACGGCTAAAAGATCGCCATATTGCACGGCTAAAAGGTTGCTACATATTTCACCAGCACGACTGAAAGATCGCCACATACTGCATTGCACGGCTAAAATATCACAACATTTTGCATCTGTCATGGGCTGAAATATTGCCAACTCATCCAAAGGCGTAATCATTTGGAGGTATCACATTCATAGCCCGAGAATACCATGTGAAGGCATGAGGATCTCTTTCAAAGTTTTGCATATCATTATTCAAAGGCTACATGGTTCGAAGGCACCATCCTTATAGTTCGAGAACATCATTTCATGGCCTGCGAATCCTTTATCATACTCTTCATAGCCTAGCACATCATGGTATAAGGACTTCATCCCCATCGTCCGATGACAACATTCATGGTCCAACGAGAATTTGCATTATGTTTAAATTTACGTACAATATGTGCTTGTTTTGCTTATTTGCAACTAAACCGGCGAGAAACAGCCATCCCGACAGAAGCGATCGCACTCCAGTTACCTCAGTCATATCAAATTTAACCATTCCCATAAACTATCCACTCATATAAACCTATTTGTTGCGTTCGTTTTGAAGTCACCTCGTTAGTATACTCCGTCGGTGAATCCTGAACTACATAAGGCCTGATTCCTATAAAACCAAGGATATATATGTATCTCGGAAGCCTGGTGTGGCCTAACCTCTTCAAATTATTTTGCTCGGTCAAAATTGGCCATCATTTCTTTACCCAGAGAAACTCTTTCATTCTTCCCGGGTAAAGAGGGGCAGCTGTTGATACACAATTTTTCTCTATATATTTTAAATATGCAAAATACCTTCAAAATAGTATATATATATATGTATATATATATATATATATATAAAAGCATGTCCAAGGTTTTTATTATTTTTTTCATAATTTTAAGGTTTTAAATTGATTTATTTTCTCCCTTTTTATCCATAAAATCTCCAATAATTGTTTCAAAATTATTATTTTGATAATTCACCTATTGGGTTTCTATATTTATGCCAAAATATGGCTAAAATATTTTTTACATATTTTTATAATTACATTTAATATTTTTAAAGTTAAATTATATATAATTACAATATTAGCCTTTTCAAGGTTTAATTAGGTTTTATGTGCATAAAATTTGATCTTGTATCTTTAAATTTGTAATTATTTATTGTAAATCATTTTAGTTTTAAAATTATTTTTAAAAGTTATATACTATTTTCTATAAAATAAATGGGAAAAAATGGCTATTTAAATTATAGCCAAAATTGGCTTTCAAATCTAGCCTAAATTGAACAGACCCCAACCCAATTAAAACCCAATCGGACCAAAGCCCAAACCCAAGATCATACCTGATACACCGACCTCATTGGGTCTGGATTGTTGATCATTCAGATCAACGGTCCACATTCCCCCTTCATAAATTAAACCCAAATGACTCGCCCCCTAAACCCTCCCATTTTTCACTCAACTTACTCTCATCTCTCTATCTCTCTCTCTATTCATCTATATATATATATATATATATATCTGGTTCTCTCTAGAACCTTCTCGCCTCCCTTCCTCTCCGATGAATTTCATCCACTTTCTCCAGCCATCTCCTTGCCTGAATCCATGGTGGTCTCACCAGCTACCAACCTTATGCCTCCCTCTTGAGCGTGTGTCATTTTTTTAAGGCCCTCAAGTGAACTAGATGCAGTTCACTCGCCTGCCATGGCTTCCCATGCCATTTTCGGCCATCCATTGTCGTTCGAGTAAAATCTTTGATTTTTTCGGTTAAACTAGTAACTTTTCAAAGTTTTCTCACTTTCTCCGGGTTCTTCGAAACCCTGAATTTCAAGATTTTGCAATTTTCTTTAAGATATGTCTTAGATCTGTATATATTATGAACCTCTTGATGTTTTTCTCAAAGGTTTTCCCGATTTTTTTTCCAAAGTGACTCTCCGTCTTAAAAATTAAGGTTTTCTTAACCTCTTTTAAAAGACTTCTCCTATGACATTCAGTATTGTCATATGATTTTACTATGTTTAAATGGTTTGTTTATGTTTTTCTTCTACTTGATTCATCCCGTTGAAAACCCTAAGTATTTTTGGTTTTATTCGGGACTTTGGAACTTTCTTTGTTTATTTTGTATCTATACATGTTTCGATTGAGTTCTTTATGCTTAGAGCCTTTTCTTTGTTTATCTTTATTGATTATGAGTTCTTACCACCTTTTAACTCAACATTGTTAAAATCCTAATTTCTTAAAGTTTTCTTCAGTTGTTACTGTGAGTTTTAAAGACTCTATTTACGTGTTTATGTGTGTAGGCCTGATTTTCTTTACCTGTTAATTTGGTTTTTCACTCTGGTTCTATGTGTTAGCCATGACTACTGGACTTTGTTGATTACCATGCTTCGAGTAGTCCTTAGCCTACTCATGTCACTTTTGTATGTTTTGTGCTGATCAAGTTTGCTTCTTTTTAGCAATATGGTTGACCTTGCATGTCTGATACGCCTATTCATTCTACACTATTTATATGTCGAAGTGCAGAATCATGACTCCCTTTTGATTGATGCTGATTTCCTTCAGTTACGGTTTGATTGCAAGGTTTTTTTTTTAAACCCCTAAAATTTTACTCATTTGATTCCATTCCCTTATTTACTGTGGTGTTTCATTATTGCTGAATCCTTTCTTCAAATTAAGTATATTATGTACTTAGACTCAATTATACACTCTATACTTTTATTACCCCTTATATGGTAAAAACCAAACTTTCTCAAACTGATTTTCTTTCCTTAAGTTATCCATGTTAGTATTCGTTAAGCTGTAATTCCTTGTTTAAAAGGGAGTACTTGTATTAATGGGATTCTAAGTGTGATTACTTCCATGTTTGTCCTAAATCTTTACTTATTACCTTATTTTGTACCTATTTTCCAAAGCTATAAATACCCTAAGACTTTCATTAACCACACACAAACAATTAGTTCAGAATACACACATACACACTCAATCTCTCTATTCTTCCCCTACTACTTGTGCTACTGCTTCTCTAGTCGGATGAAAGCCAAGGCTAGACTGTGGAATTATACTTGCTTTACTTTTCTGTACTTTTCTTCCTTTATTAGTATGTCCTAGTTAAATTTTAAAGCCTCAACACCAAATACATTACTAACATGCTATTATGTCTCCCCTTTTCTTTATATTAATGCATTCCTTTATGTGTGTTTCAAAGCAGGCCTTGCCAATCATTTACTGTGTACTTTCTATCTTATGAATCCCAAATACATATCTCTTCCGTGTGTTTATGTTCTTTCCAATTGGTTTGTGATTATGCCAATATCAACTATTGATGAGCATGTCCAAACTAGACCCTTGTTGGGGTTATGTACTTACAGTCAAACGTCTGTGTATCCCCACATCCCTTGACCCCCTATGTGACTACTAGCTCTGTGTGTAAACCTATCTTAAGGTGTTTGAGTTTCACATACTACTACAGCTGCTTTCAGTTATCTCTATTACTGATTGCTTTCAAAATGGACTTGTCAATCTAGTTTTTAAACAAACTCCTTTTAAACATGTGTTCTGAACTTTCACTCTACTCTTAGAATACTAGGTTCTGCCCCTTTTGTGTGAGCCTTGCCTTGGGACCCTTGAGATCCCTTAACACTTGGACACATGAAAGTTGGCCTTTCCACACTGCACTTACTCTATCTTGGCTATGAAATCTGGATGTGAGCACTGCCCGAGATCCTTTGAGGTCCTTAAGGAACTCTGACACACCTTGATATAAGGGAAAGCTATGAACAATCTTGGCACCTAAGATGATTAATTACATAACTCAGAGAGGAAGTCCTAATCAGGCTTCCTCCAATGTAACTTCTTATTTTCATCATGTAATTCATTTCAATATTGATCTGCAATAACTCGTTGTAAACAAATATCGGGATTGGCTAGTGAAAAGGGATGGGGTAAATATGTATGTTATAGCTGTTAACGGTGGAAAACATTTTACTAGATTTATGTTCGTAATTGCGCAATAGAAACCGTGTGTAGGGCTTGTGCATGCATTAGAAATCATGCCTTTAGGTCCCATATTTACTGTTTCAGCATATGCACCCTTACAGAATCATGTGTTAAAAATTTGGTAATAATTAGCATTTTGCTATTATGTTCTACGCTGCCATGCGCATTTAGAAATCATGCTCTATGAATTCTACATTATGAGTTTTACACTTGCATCTTAGATACCATGTTTTAGGATCTCATTTTTACTTACATTCACACTTAGTGTAAACTGCTGATTATAAAAAAGGTAAAAACAGCTTCACAATTGATTATCCTGTTTAATATAACTAGTAATAACCTCTGCATTCGTATCAATTAGAACAACATGCTCTTAGGGTAAAATAATTTCCAAATGGTCTTTAATAATTCTTAATAACAGCTGCATATCACTTTATACATAGGCAAGCCTTAGGTAATAGCTTGAATAAAGCTGTAACTGTCTTTATTTAATGGCGTAATACATACGGAGACACCTAAAGTTGGCACGATCTTTCACTTAGACACTTAAATTAAGCCTCTTTCCAATTAGACACATTTCTGACGCAATTCTCATACCAATTAAACACTTAAACTAGGCTCTGGCCCATGACTTTTGTGTATAATATAACAAACCCTACAAATAAACTTAACTTTATAACTAGATTTAGAGCACCTCCAAAACTGTTTTCTCATTTCCTATCCTTTTCCATTTCTTATGCCAATTAGACAAGATATGCCTGGCACACATTCCAAATTCAGCATTGGTAAAACTTGATTGAAAGTTGCAGCAAATCCCTACATAATAATTTATAAGCCAGCAAAAAACGTGTCTAATTAGTATGAGAATGGTCTAAGAAACATGTCTAATTGGAAAGAGGCATAGCTTAAGTGTCTAAGTGAAAGATCGTGCCAACTTTAGGTGTCTCCGTATGTATTACGCCATGTGTAATTATCAGCTATTAAAATCTGCAGGCAAGCCTGATTCTGACTTCTTTTCTGAGCCATGTAATAAATCAGGTTCTGCTATTATCACTTATATACAATTCATAGGATTTATTTTTAGACTTTAATTGTGCATGAGTCATGCAGTCTATGCGCAGTATTTGTGGAGGTATACCTGAGTAGTCTACTTGTTTATGTGTTTTCCCTTTTAAATGTTGTCGTGGCCCTTTTTTCTCGCAAAATTGGGTTTATGACATTTGGTTGGGACAACTCTTTCTTTTTGGTAAAGGGGTTTGTAATTTTGAAAAGTCTCCACCTAACGATTTTAAGGTGCGTTAGGGCACCTATAAGGTTCAACTACACCTGCGCTTTATAACCAGACATAGGGTAAGGGCTTTAAAGTATCACAAGGGAAGGTGTAAGAACCCCCTTGGGAGCCACTAGTGTAAACAAAGAAGGCTCAAATAATAGGTGATTTTAAATACATAAGTGTTTGAAAACCATTAAATAAAGCAAGGGTGTTGAAAAGAGTTATAATCTAAGCATTCCGAGGAATGTAAAGGTACTAGGCTTATTTGTAATATAGATCACATTAATGGAATAACCGATTGTCACTCATCAAAAGAGGGGCTACAGCTGGTATTAGCATACCGGTCATCATATCCATATCTACCCTTCCCACCCTATAATTGTATTAAAGCGCGGATTGGTCTCGACCTCTATTACGTGCAATTACCCATCCTATTCCTAGCAGTCCCGGAGGAATTTTAGGACTACTATTCTTATAAGAGGGAGGACTTTAGGCTAACTCTTAGGTTTAAAGGAAAAAAGGCTAAGACGACATACAAAAACACAGAGGACTGCATTTAAAGGGGAAACATGTAAGCAATTAGAAGGCTCATATATCTTAGATAAGAAGTCCGAATCAGGCCTGCCTGTTAGTTGTAGCAATGGATAATTAACAAAGGCGATTCCAGTTTTATTCAAGTAGTTACCTAAGGCATGCCTAAGCGTAATAATGATATCCTACGAGCATGATATCTATATTGATTAGGAATACAGTAGAGCGGTAACTAATTTTAAGCAGATAACTTGAGATCCTATACACATGCTTTCTAAAGGTATTAAGTCGAAGTAGTGTTTGAGAAACTTATTAAAGAAGTGGCAGATTAATTCACTATTCCGATTCAGAATGTCGACATGAACTAGACGACTTCTCCAGCTAAACTGTTTTTAAATTCTATATGGGCATGATTTCTATTATAGCTATTTAGATTCTATACGCATGGTATCTAAGTGTGTAAAGGCTGACTTTGGACCTATAGACATGATTTCTAAGGGAAACGAGTTTGGATACATGCTGTAACGAAAATTGAGCTTCAATTACTTTACATCCTATAGACATTATTTCTAGTTATAAAAGTGCAGCATGCAGCATTTATTTTAAACAAGTACTGATCCTATAGGCATAGTTTCTAGTTATGAAAGTGAAACATGTAGAATTTATTTTAAACAAACCGTTGATCCTATAGGCATGTTATCTAACATGCCATACTTGAAGCAAATAGACTCTATAGGCATGTTATCTACCAAATCTATCTATAATGTGCAACTACCCACCCTTTTCACTAATCTCCCAGATATTGTTTACAAATTATTACAACCCAAAATGATTAAATCACAAATGAAGTGTAGAAATAGGAAATTACAACCAAAGGAATCCTGATCTTGACTTCCTATCTCAATTATATAATTAATAACTTCAATGCCAATGTTTCAAAGCCTTTCTAGTACCTGGGTGTGTCAAAGTATCCTAAGGATCTTAGGGGATCCCGGGCAATGCTTACACCCAGGTTTATATAGCCAAATAGAATGAGTGTAGTGTGGAAGGGCCAGCCCTATGTGTCCAAGATCAGAGGGAACTCATGGGTCCCAAAGCAAGTCTCATACAAGAGGGCCAGAACCAAGATTCTAAGAGTATAGTGGAAGTGCAGAAAATAATTTGAAAGAGATTTATTAAACTGGGTTGGAAAATAGTAAATGGTAAAAGGTGATTTGAAAACAGTTGTAGTAGTGAAACTCAAACAACACAGAATTAGAAATTATTCAAGGGGCAAGGGATGATGGGATATATTTTTATAACCCCAGTAGGGGTCTGGTGATATCATGCACAATAATAGCTGATGCTGGCATAGACACAAACCATCCAAAGGAACACAAACACAGATAGAGGATATGGGGGTTTGGGGTTCATAAGGTAGCAAATGCATAACAAATGACTGACAAAGTACACATATAGGTATGCATTAATTTAAAAGGGTAAGGGAATATATTACAGCATGCTAGTAACATAACTTGACCGCAGAAACATAAGCAGAAGTAGACAAGAATGAGAAAACTGAAGCAACTTGAAGAAACATGTTGTTGTTGAGACTGAAAAAAATTAACTAGGAAATACTACTAGAGAAGCAAAGTGCAGAAAGGAAAAGTAAGCAAGATTCCATAGTCTAGCCTTGACTTTCAACCAGCTAGACAAAGCAATAGCACAAGTAGCAGTAAAGAAAGAGAGAGTTTTAAGTGTGAGTGTGTGTTCTGAACTCAAGTTATCCGTGTGTTTAAAAGAAAAGAGGGTATGGTACTTATAGTTTTAAAAACGAGTAAAGAATAAGGTAATAAGTAAAGTCATATCACAAACATTGAAATAATCAGAATCAGAATCAATTAGCACAAAATATTCCCTTTAATTAAGAATCGCTGCTTAACGGATACTAACAGGTTTTAATTAAGGAAAGAAATTAGTTTGGGACAGATTGATTATTGCCATATAAGGGGCAGTAAAAGCATGAAGTAGGTAATCAAGTCTAAGTTTAAAATATGCTTAGTTTTGGGAAAGGATTCATCAAGTTAAAACATCATAGTAATTAAAGGAAAAGAATCAATTAATTTAAACACACGAATACAATTAGGGCACAACACTGCGAGATTCAGAATCAATCAAGAATGGGATAAACAGGCATGCAGAGTCGAATATGTTGACAAAAAGAAGCAACATAAACATATAGTAGCAACAGGGTAAGCTAGGATTCAGTAGTAAAAGAAAGCTATTCAAAGCACAGTAATCAAGTAGCCACATAGAATCCAAATGCAGAGAACCAAACTGACAGGTAAGAAAAATCATAAACAAGTAAAGGTCTCACAGTAGTAATAAGTGAGGAAAACCCCTTCTAAGAAATTAGGGCTTCAACAGTAGTTGAGTTTAAGAGATGATGAGAACTCAAATTAGATAAGTCAAACAAGGGAAAGAGAGTTAGAAACAACGAACAAGTACACATTTAAACAAATAGTTTCAAAACTCGAATAACACCAAAAAGGAGGGTTTTTAATCATATTGAATCAAGTAAATGGAAATCATAAAAAAATTGTTTGAACATAGTAAAACATGAAACAACAACAAAAAATCATAGAAGAATCTTTGAAAGAAGTTAAGAGAAACCCTAGTCGTTGAAAAATGAAGAGTAATTTTGAAAGAAAAATCAAAGAACCTTCGAGAAATACTTGAAAAGTTTGTAACAAGCACAAATCTGAAAAAGAAATCAAACATATCTTAGAGCTAGGGTTTGAAAGAAGCCAGGGAAAGTGAGAAAGGCTTTAAAAATACCGATCTAGTCGAAAAAGTCAAGGATCTGCCTTGAACAGCTATGGAAGGCCGGAAAAGGAATCAGAGATCGAGGTCAAGCAAGGGTTGGACCAGACCCTTTCAAGATTTATCCATAAAATCTCGGAAACAAACACCCAGGAGCTATAAGAGGTTGATACACATCTCAAATGGCCATGAGAGGCCACTGATTAGGCAAAGGTTGATGTGGATTAGGGTGGAATTAAAGGGCGGCGGCTAGGGTTCATGTGGGGTTGTAGAGAGAATTGTGAGGGAAAGGATTAAGAGGAAGCAGGTGTTAGGAAATGAGTTAGGGTAAGGGGTTATTTGGGGTTAAAATGGAAAGGGGAAACGATGGCCATTGACTAAATGATCAACGGCCTAGATTTAAAAGGGTGGGTGGGGAATCAGGGTTGGATTGGTTTAATTGGGTTAGGGGTCGTGTTTAAATTGAAAGTGGGATAGAAGATTAGGGCCCGATTTGGATTATAATTGAAACCCAATTTGGATCCCATTCTATAAACAGGATACAAATTTAAACCTAAAAATAGCTAATATTGCAATTATGTGCAATTAGCTTTAAAAATACTATATGGATTATGTAATTAAGTTATGTGATCAAATAAACCGAAGAAAACACATAAGCTGAAGAGTCTTATCATAACGCATGAGAATTGGTACAGATCCTTAATGATTACAAGGACACAACTACATTCGTCTTCGTTAAATGACTAAGTGGAAACTAACAAGTATATAAAGAAAAAAGGGGGAGGATCCTATGTTTGTTTGCCTAAAGGAGCACCCCGTGCAACCTAAATAATACTTCGCAACTCCGTTAAGGTAGGGGTTGCTCATGTTATTCAGCAGGCATAAACTATCATCTTATGCTATCTAATAACTATATTGAAGTTGTTACTTAAAGGCACTCTAATTCAATTGTAAATCGTACCCTATGCGCGCACTAACTGTCCCATGCCTATTGGCCAGGAGGCTTTGGACCTCTATTTAGGTGGTTCTAGACTTCCCCTAGGTTGCTCAAAATGATAAAACAAGATGACCTTCAAAACAAATAAGACTTCGCATAAAGACAATTAAATGACCAAGTAAGCCTTCACGCATAAAAACAAATGAATGCGGGCAGTTTAGGCAATATATAATTTCAAAATCAAGATTTAAATTCATATAGGCATGGTTTCTAGGTGATTCTGGATTCCAATTGGCCTCTGTTCTAAATGGCTTAGATGCGGGGGCAGTAAACTGGTTGCAAACACAGATTCATTAGCACTGATCTTATAAATAGGCATCTTAGGCAAGTGACATTGTCCTATAAGCATGATTTCTAAGTTGTTTATGCAATAGATATTTATTGAAAGCTATTAGAGATTGGGAACTATCAGCATTTGATACTATGGACTTGTTTTCTCGGTGGACAGTGTTCTATAGGCGAGATTTTATAATCGTTGATAGTTGAACTCGTTGTTATCATACTTATTCTTATAGGTATGCTATCTAGGTGGGAGTGTAATAAAACGGTAGAAGGAGTTGATTAAAATATTAGTTTCTTATAGTCATGATATTTAGATGGACAGCATAACAAAGTGATAAAGCAATTTGATCAAATAATTATTTGAAGTCCTATGGACTTGATATCTAGGTTAACAAAGCATATAATATGCATAATATTGTCATGCTATCTAAACGCACAACAATAACATGGAGATCAAGTATGGCGATTAGTAGCATGTTTGAGATATTGTACGAGTATTAGACAAATTAGGTGAGGTGTGCCAACTACTAAATATATTATTTCTATTAGCGTTCACAAGTAGAGCAAGTTCAACAAGATAGCAAAAAACCAAGTAGGCCCTATAAAGAAGTTCTCTGCCCTTTATGCAAGAATAAAGCACACCCAATCCCCAATTATTTGTTAATACAAGTTATAAGCCCAAGTGAAATAATACAAACTCAAATATGCTAAAATACGGACTGAAGAAAATACATGCCCCATTGAATAGTATAGCCCCGCTATAAAATAACCCAACAAATTTCTAGGCCTTCAACAGCCTCAACAACCAACAAACCCAAATCCCAGGCTCACACGGATAGTAGAATCTTCCTGAATTCAATGTTGAGATCAAAAAACACATGTGTCCCAACACCAGGCCCAGCGAATAACTAACTTAGCCCAACGGATGCCAAACTTAAACACACATGCGACAAACCACTCAGGGAATTGATTAAACAACCGTCCACACTTAACTCCTAAATTTGTGAGAGACAACAATTTTAACAAAAGCATATAAACAAGATCACATGAAATACTGGCAAGATCACGAGGCAGGTTCATGATTGCATTCTCAGAAACAAAGCTAAATTAATAAGACTAACCATCATAGGATAATGACTTATTCCAAAGAGTTTTAAGAGTAAAATTATCACAATTAGCCTGAATGAACTTTAGACATAAGATTCAAACATGAAAATCCAATAGAGTCATGGATAAAAACAGGTGGAGCATAGCCTTCACACGAAAGCTTTAACAGATAGGCATAGTGAAAACAATAACATAACCGAACAAGTTCATGATCGAGCAGTCACTTAGTTGAGAGTGAGAAAACATTAACATACTGAGCATCATTTACAATACCAAAAACTTAGTGTGAACAAAACAGGTCAACTCCAAATCAATAGGAAAGACAAGCATCAGACCTTGTATTAATTAGCCACATATAGGAGATAAGGCTAGTTATGAGCTTTACTATAAGGTCTCACTAATATTAAAGAACATGGGATTGGTCAAGTCAAGAAAACAAAATAGTATTACAAATAGCATAGGAATAAGATCGCAGCTAACAATGGAATTCAAGAAAGGTAAAGGTTAGGCGGAAATGTGTCAACAGGAATTAGAACAAACTCTGGCATGCATTGGTTATCATGATAGTACAGAACAACGCAAGAAGACAAACTCAGAACTGGAACGGGTACAAGTAACAAACTATTCATAAATGTAATGATTATAAATTAGTCAGGTTGGACAAACATAATTGGCATGCATTAAGGCAATCATATTAGGCTAAGCATTTAGACTTGACTTGTAGAGAAATAGAAAACTAGGCATAAAGGATTCAACATGAAGAGATCAATATTGAGTAGGAACATAGTCTCACTAGTGGTTTTAGTACAATAAATCAAACAAAGCTTATATACGGTGAAAGTTAGCAAGCCCAATTTGAAGGTTATAAATTGAGTTATGAGCCCCAGTTCAGGCAACTCGAAATGGAGGTCGAACTCGGCTGAGGGACACATGCCTCGAGAAAGCTGATCGAGGGCCTGACACGACTTGCATCGAGAGAGGCGCAATCTCAAAGCTAATCAAGAAAGAACGGAAATTTCTCTTGAACACGTGGACCAGGGCATAAATTAAAGGATAAGATTTGTATAAAATTGTACAGGCCTATACAAGATTGTTATACACCTGTACCAATAGAATTCTTTACTAAAATTAGGAATGTACTACATTGGAGTTTTCTCCTGCTATATAAAGGGGACCACAATCATTTTGTAAAGATTATCTCATATTATTCACTCCAATATAACATTCATTCTTCTATTGTTTAATGTGTTCAACAATTATTGTTCAATTTTATTGCCTTTACTTTATTGTTCATACTTTATTGGTCTTAGTTGAACTCTAGGTACTTGGATAACCAAACTCGAGGCCCCTACTTCTCCATCAACGTAGATTTGGTTCACTTTTTCTTCTTACTTAAGCTCGATATTACTTGTATAATCACTAGTATTATAATATATCACATCTCTTTTAAACCATAAATTATCTTTAATTGTTACTCACATTTTTTGAGGTAAACAGTTTGGCGCCCACCGTGGGGCTAAAGATAGTAGTGATTATTTCAGTGCTAGTTTTCTAATAACACGCGTTATTCTTCACACTTTTTCTTATCAAAGATTTTTTGATTTCATGCAAAAATATGTCTAGCATGCAAAACACACATGCTCATGGTAATGAGGGACTCAGAGAAAACAGTGGTATAGGGCTCAGTGTACCACCCATAAACTTTGAGGGAGTGCCAAACATGGAGCCAGTTGATGTTAGCTCGCACAATTCTCTAAACACAGACGCATGTATAGATCCCATAAGAAATGCACGACAGGGAAGATCGAGTTGGAGGCAAGGGAACACGGGGAATGGAAGAAGGAGAAGTCAGCCTCTAGGTGATATTCGAGATGATGTAAGCTCGGCAAGTCGCAATCACTCAACTTCAGATCCAGAACAGTACCCCAAATACAGCAGAACCAGTAGACGCCTGACATGCCGAACCAGCTCCTGAAAGGCCCGATGAAAATCGCTCAGGTACTGCCCCCACAATCATGAAAATGCTCAGGGAACTGAATTAAGGGATCGAGTAAAGAGAAAACAAGATTGAAGACAACGATTAGAAGGTAGAAACTTATAAATCCCGTGTAGACCGGATACCAAGAGCACTACCAGTTTTGAAAGGTCTAGGTGCTAAATAATTCTTACAAAAAACCATTCCCCCCAAGTGCGGCTCCGATGCCCATTCCCAATAAGTTTCTCATGCCCGATATACCGAAATACAATGGAACAACTGAACCTAATGAACATACTACTTCATACACTAGTGGAATCAAAGGAAATGACTTGAATGACCATGAAATCAAGTTAGTACTATTGAAAACTTTCTGGGAAACACTATCAAAAGGAGCTATGATCTAGTATCACAACTTAGATCCTAAATCTATTGATTCATTTTCAATGTTGGCATATTCCTTCGTGAAAGCACACGCCAGGGCCACAAAGGTGGCCGTAAGAAAATCAAATGTCTTTATAATAAAACAAAGGGACGACGAGATCCTGAGAGAGTTCGTGTCCCTATTTCAAATGGAAAGAATGGAATTACTACCAGTCTTTAATAATGGGCAGTACATGCCTTTATTCAAGGTTTGAATTAAATATGCTTGATCGCATCTCGACAACTTAAACAGAACTTGATTTAATATCCATCTGTGATATGGTCGGATGTGCATAATCATTATCAGTCAAAAAGTAGGGTCGATGACAACCAGTAGGGAGCCCGCTCTTGCTCAGTTAACCCAAAAATATATATGGCAAAGCCCCCAAATGACACAAACCGGGGATCAAGTCTTAACAAGGAAAGATATCAACCGTACATCGAAGACATAAGGAACATTTCATGGTGTAATGTATCTCTGAATGATTGAAGAGTTTATCGAGGCCAATGTTTCGGGGGACTCATGGGAAAAATTGGGTTTTACAAGAACTCCGGACTAGTAGAGGTACCCAGATTATCATAATACAACTTCAGTGTCGATGTCTCAAGTATCATTTCAGCCATTGGCAAAATTAAAGATACTAGATGGCCCAATCCTATACAGACGGATCGTTCTCAAAGGAAAACCAACTTAATGTGTAAGTATCATGGTAATCACGGGCATAAGACCGAGGATTACAGGCAGCTTAGAGAGGAGGTGGCCCGATTATTCAATAGGGGATATCTTCAAGAAATTCTCAATGATTAGGCCAAGAACCATTTCTGTGAAAAAGATGCAAATAGGAAGAATGAACCCGAAGAAACATAACATGTCATTCATAAAATCATCGGTGGAGCCGACATGCCACAAGGACCTATATTCAAACCTACTAAAGTATCCATCACAATGAAGCTTTGTGCATAAGGACACTCTATAATTCTACGACAAGGAAGTAGAAGACGTATCCCGGCCTCATAATGACACCCTGTTAATCTCTATCCTTTTGAATAGTATTGCAGTTAAAAGTGTTTTAGTGGATCCAGGTAGCTCGGCGAACATAATAAGATCAAGGGTCGTGAAACAACTCGTTCTGCAAGATCATCTGGTACCTGGATCCTGGGTGCTGAATGACTTCAACATGGCAAGTGAAATAATGAGGAGAGAAGTTATTTTGCCTGTAAACATAGCTAGGACCATACAAGACACCAGGTTCCATGTTGTCGAAGGTGAGATGAAGTATTAATCACTCATCGGGAGGCCGTGGATATTCAATATGAGGGAAGTTCCTTTGACTTTCCATTGGATGATGAAGTTACCAATAGAGAAAGGAGTGAAATTAGTCCACAGAGAATAACATGGAGTAAAAATATGTTCGCAATCGAGGAAGTGGTGCAGATTCCGGAACCCTTAACCTTGGAGACATCGAACTCGAAAGGTAAGCAGGTGGCTAAGTAGTATTCACAGCTCCGAGCCTCGACGGAAGTGGAATAACAAGAAACCGAAGGCGAAGAAAGGAATACCCCAGATCCTCGAACCTTCGTTGTTCCCAAAAATCCTGATGCTACAAAGTCAACCGCTCAAGAGAAAGGTACACCTGGGAACGGGATTGATCCCTGTTCTCAGGACAAACTCATTTAGTTTCTTATTAATAATAACGATCGCATTGTTCTATCCTATTTCAATATGACAGGGATTTCGCTCCAAGAACAAATATGTAAAATAATGAAAACTTACATTGACGATATAACTGGTCAAATACCTGTGCGCAGAGGACCACTTCAATTCATTTGTAGGAAGCAGTCAATATTTTTGGGCAATATACGACAAAGCTCAACCCGTAGAAATGCATATTCGTAGTTGTTACGGATGTGTTTCTCGGCCTTCATAGTGTCAAATTGGGACATTAGACTCATCCCCAACTAGGTCAAGGCTCTTAAAGATACCATGGTCAAGGGTAGCGAGACCTCGAAGTCGTTAGTAAAGGATCCTACAAGCTCGACAGGATAGAAGCTCTCAAATGTTCGTGACCTCGAAGATGCCCCTCCTAACATGAGGGCCATTGATTGTAAAGCATGCATTTCACTCTTTTTCCCTTGGCTCGGATTTTGTCCTAAATGAGTTTTACTGGCAAGATTTTTAACGAGGCAACACTTATCTACTATAGCAAATAAGTATTCGAGGCTTCTTTTCGATCAACCTCGAATACTGGGGGACATCATCCTAAGAGACTATATTTTTGGAAATGATATTTCATGTCTAAGAGGGCCTCGAGAGGAGAACTTGGTAATAGGCTAAATGGTCAAACTAATCGTGTCCATATAGAATAGTCGAGCCCTGGCAGCAAAACATGGACCCATTGGTCAACTATTTAAAGAATCAATTAGGTTATACCAAAAATACTTTGTGTCTCATACAAGCTCTACACTTACAATCCTATGGGAAACGGCTTAAAACCCAAAACATAGAAGCACCCCGAATACTCGGGGAATGCCATCAAAATTTAGAATGAATAAGACCTTAAAGAGGCACCCTTAAATAAGACCTTAAAGAGGCCAATATTCTCGGGGTTTAACTTCTCGAACATGTTCGAAAAGTTATCGGGAAACAAGTCCAAGTGACATACCCAAAGGCTATGTCCATACTAGAGGCTACGACCAAATAAAAGACTACGATCATATAAAGACTACGGTCATATAATGGCTATGGCCAAATAATGCGGCTTGGAGACGTCCGACTTCTGCTATAAATTAAAGGGCCTTCAAAAATTTTGTAAAAATCGGTTAAATTAGGCTACCCTCGGCAAAAGAAAAATACAAATAGCTTCAATAAAGTCAACCCTCGCAAAATTCCAAGGGTTTCGATAACATCGGCCCTCAAAAATACCTCAAGAGTTGTTCGATTATGTTTACACAAATAAATCACTAATAAGGTTCCGACATGTCAAACCTTTGAAAAACCTATGGGTGAAAAAAAACATATGCTAAGGCATAATTAAATTTTCACTAAGTCTTTTAAGCCAAAATAAGGTAAACATTATATAGCCATTCTAAGAGGCCAAATCGGCCCATCTTAAAGAGCCTAAGGGCCAATGTATCAGAGCCTAAGGGCCGATACATAAGAGCCTAAGGGATGAAACATAAAATCCTAAGGGCTGATATATAAGAGCCTAATGGCCAACCTCGAAAGGCTTAAGGACCTAAAACTTATAGTTCGAGATTCAACTTTGATTTTGATTTGGACTCGAGAATCACAATTTCTCGAGCCCACAACTATTTGATTTAAACTCGTATCGGAAATTATTATACCTATCGATAAAGATCAAAGGGTTTATGATACCCCGATCCAATCATCATAATAGTCACTCAAACAAAGTTTTCCATAAATAAAGGTAATGTTAAAAACAAGCAATTTTAAAACCAGCACTAACCAAAGACAATGTTAAAAGTTCCCCTCGTATCTTCAAATTTTGATTCCAGGAAATATTTACACAAGGGAGGCCCACAAGGAAACAAAATAAAGTAACCTAAAACTATTATAGGTCGCATCCTTAGCAATTGCATCTCTAGGAGTCACATTTTTTAGAGCCTCATCCTCGGGGACTTCATCCTCATCTCCTTCATTCCCAGAGACACTGAGTGAATAACTTTCATCGAAAAGCAGAGCAGCCGCCTCTTCTTCCTAAATCTTCTCCTATTCAATATCGTTTGATATATCAAAGCCGCGAGTATGTATCTCCTCGAGGGTCTTCCTCTGGCATTTTTGCCTAGCATGGTCAAGGGCACTCGACAACTTAGCCTCCACCATATAATAGATATCATTTGCCTGAGCATTAGCTACTTCGGCATTAGCTCGATATGATGTTATAATGGATGCAGCATAAGGTTTGGCCTTGGCCAACTCAGCAGCAGATCCAGCTTTAATCTCTTTGATTTTGAAGCCCCGAGCTAGGCTCTCCTCCTTCGCTCCTCGAATTTGGCATTCGAGCAAAGCTAATTGCTATTTTAAAGTTTCCTTCTTAGAAGATAGATCGTCCATACTATACCTCAACCTCTACCCTCGACTTCTTTTCTCTTAAGCTCCTCCCGAAGTTGCGCCTCCAAATAGACTTTCTAATTGAAATGCAAAATTGAAAATGTCAGCAGCTTAAACAAAACACGTGTGTAGCAAACTTTCGGGACCTATATTACCTTCTCAACATACTCAGCTCGACCTTGACACATATGTGTCAACTCAACTCATAGATCTTCAATGCTCTCTTAGCATATAAGGTTTTGACGGCGTCTCTCTCCTCTAAAGTCTTCTTAAGCTCGGCCTCACACCGAGCAAGATTGCCTCGGGACTTGGAAAATACCCCTTTATGGAGCACCACAACTTTCATGAAAAAGAAGGAAAGTTAGATTCGGAACAGCTAAAACAAAGGCGCAGGAAACAAAAAACTCGCTTGTTTAAAGAGTCTATATGCCTCATTAAAAATGAAAGAAGCATTGGGGTCGGGGCTGTCTTCAAGCCTTGCGAGACATTATTAAAATATGTCGTGCCTTCCATGGCTTACTTCCACTCCGGATGATCTCATATTCATAACCTCCTGGATTTGCCCCTCGGAGAACTTGGTGCCTGGGGTATATCATCCACGTTGATCACCCCGAGTGATCAACAACAACAACAACAACCCAGTATAATCCCCCCGAGTGATCACCCCGAGTGATCCACTCGGGAAATTCTCTCTTATTTGAAGAGGCTCAGGATCAGGATATTCTGCCTTGCCATCATAATAATCTCCTAAGTGAGGCACCTTATTTGTGGATGATGATTCAGGGACTTTCTTTGAACTCCCTTTGGAGATTTCTTCAGTTCTGGAGTGGAACGCATAAGTCTCCACTGGTTCGTTGGGCTTCAAAGCATCATCATTTTTTATTTTATGATTTACCAGCAGGCAATTATCATCTTCTTCTTTCTCGTGCTCCCGAAGGCGTTTGGTCGTTTCCGGAGATAATGTTGTTGCATCGGCGTTAGGCCTTCGAGCCAAGCTTTTCTTTGGCTTCGAGGATTTTCTGATGACTCTCTCCTACTTTTTCTTTCTTTGGGAGGTTTCGGAGCCTCCACTTCACCATCTGAGGCCGACCTCAATTCAACGGCGTCTCCAAGACCTACGTGAAATCCAGATCTATATCCCATAATAGAAACACTGGAAAAAAAAGAACTCACCATGGTTTTGTGCCTCCCATCGACCCTTGGCCATATCTCCCCAGCAATGCTCCGAGTAAGAAGAGGTGGAGGCTAGATTTCAGAACCAGCCCTCATGGTCTAGGACCCCACTAGGAAACTAAGCAGCAACTACACCATCATAAAAAGGCTATATCAAATAAAAATATAAAGGCGGGGAAAAGAAAAGAAAGCTAGTAATACTCACGTACCACGTTCTACTCCTCCGGGAACATCATCCAATTAGCAGGAATCAAATCGGAGATCTTGACTTAGAAAAACCAACTCATCCACTCATGATAAAGGTGGGGATTGTACAATCTGATCAGATAATCAAGGGTAAAATACATTTCCTCTATTTGGTTCAGAAAGAACTGATTAAGTAAATGATTCGCTTGAAGGAGGGGTAAATATGGGCTAGCGTCACCCGATATCATTGGCAAAAGCCAAGGATAACTGGGTCTATGGGACCCTGAGCTAGAATTGCAGGGCCTAACTTAAATGGGTAAGTATATACACTCAAGTACCCCACTTTATATATGGTGATATCTTCGTCAGAGAAAGGAATCACTACTTCCTTGTTGTCCCATTTGCAATCCTCCTTTACTTGCTTGAGCTTGGCCTTGGTCACCAAACAAATATATCGAGACATGGGCTCGCATTGGCGTGGTGTGGAAATAGGTTTTTTGATTTTGAAATTGGATATTATCTCACATAGCGAGGGGATGCATTCCTCGATACGAGGTTGCACTAATGGTTTACGCTTAGTCGATCGAGAAGATGAATGAGATTTTTCCTTTTGAGGAATAAATTTAGAAGTTTTATCCATCACTATATTGTAGATCCATGAAGATGAAAAATGTTCTTAGTAAAGAGAAAGGAGAGCTCAAGGAATTTGAAAAGGGCTAAATGGGACTTTGAAAGCAATGTGGTAATAAACTTTGTAAGTTTCTGGATTCATCTATTTATAAAGACCATTTAAGTGTGCTAAGGAATCCAAAAGGCCGACCGTCAGCCGCCTCCAATTAATGATTTTAGGAATCATACAGAAATCAAATTTTTTAGTCACTTCAACTGCTTATTTCATGATATTGGCATCAAGACCAAGGCATTGGTAATTAATTTGTCAAAAATCATTAAAGGCGGCCTACCAGTCGAGTTTGAGCAAACACTCACTCAACTATTAAGCCCAAAGGGCTACCCGAGTTCGCGTAAATTCTCACTCGGGTATTATCTCTAAAGCCTTAGGGCTAACTTTATTTCGAGTTTGAGCAAACACTCACTCGATTCTTAAGCCCAAGGGCTACTTGAGTTCGAGCAAATTCTCACTGGAGGAGTATCTTTAAAGCCGAAGGGCTATCTTTATTAAAAGTTTGAGTAAACACACGCTCGACTACTAAACCCCAGGGCTATCCGCGTTCGAGTAAATTCTCACTCGGGGACTATAAAAAGATTTAAAGGATTCGCTTCATTTTGGGATCTTTCTCTCACCCAACTCGAGCTCGAGGATCATAATGATTAGGGTTCATATTTAAGCTCAACTAGAAGATTATGAAGAACCTCGAGGGGTTCTATATTAAAAACCTAAGGGTTTATTATGTTTTGAGCTCAATAATTTGGCTAGTTATTGAAACAATCTCATCAAAGTCTTTTATGGATAAATATAGAACAACATTCAACACGAACCAGAAGGACACAAGGGGATCCTTTTTTTGCTTTTAAGAAATATTTGCAAATTACAACTACGGCATCTAAGAAAGAAGCTTACAAAAGAGCAAAGAAACAAATAAAAAAAGCCAAAGAACCTAATTCACTTTAAAGACTCATCCTCGGGAGCATCGTCTTTCTTCAAAGAATTCATTCCAGATATCTGGGAATGTATAAATGGAATGGGAAGCCCTCGATAGAAGTAAATATATCTCCAGTAACTGGTGTCAAGCGTTCCGATTATGTCTTGGGCCACAATAGGTTAAGAAAGAACAGGCAAAAGGAAGAGGCAAAAGGGGAGGTGGGGTACATGAGTTAGTAGATGATAGTGCCACCTCATTCCATATAAACCAAATGGAATAAAGTGCCACTCTAGGTTGAAGATAAAAGGAGATGAGAAGAAGTGTAAAGTTTGCATATCTTCTGATATGCAAGGGGCCCCATGCTTTTCTCCCGTTGTCTCGAGCTGATGCCCTATAAAAGAAAGCCTTGGCGTAACTGGTAAAGTCACTGTCGTGTAACCTTGTGGCCACCGATTTGAACCATGGAAATAGGGGGTTAAAGGAAGACGTAAAGCATGGAAAGGACTAAAAGTAGATGTAGAAGGAATAAGCATAGTTGTTTTACATGAAAGCAACCTCCTATTTATAGAAAGCCGACTACGGAACTGATGGCGCAAGTGGCCGAGAAAGGCTGAAATGTATTTGACATTCTGGAGAAGCATACTGATATCATCTCAAGTGGTTCGGGAGAATCGAGGTTCAAATCGTTTCTTATCATCTTATTCTAAGAAATGCGGTATGGTCAAAATCAGGGAGCCCAATTTCAAGGTCCTAAATTAAGTTATGAGCTTGAGTTCGGGCAACAAGAAATAGAGGTCGGACCCGGCTGAGGGACATATGCCTTGAGAAAGCTGATCGAGGGACTAAAAGGACTTGCATCGAGGGCAGCGCAATCTCGAAGCTAATCAAGAAATATCGGGATTTCTAATGAACACATGGACCAGGGCCTAAATTAAAAGATAATATTTGTACGAAATGGTACAACCCCATACTAGGTTATTATACACATGTACTAATAGAATTCTTTACTACAACTAGGAATGTACTATATTGGGGTTTTCTCCTCCTATATAAAGGGGACCCCAATTATTTCGTAAGGATCATCTCATATTATTCACTGCAATAGAACATTCTATTCTTCTCTTGTTTAACGTGCTCAAAAATTATTCTTCAACTTTATTGCCTTTACTTTATTTTACATACTCTATTGGTCTTATCTGACCTCGAGGTCCCTGGATAACCAAACTCGAGGCCACTACTTCTCCAACAACATTGATTTGGTTCAATTTTTCTTCTTAAGTAAGCTTAATATTACTTGAATAGTCACTAGTATTAGAATATATCACATCTTTAAAAACACAAATTACCTTTAATTGTTGCTCACATTTTTTGAGGTAGACAAAGTGCAACAACCACCAATTAGAATTCAATTATGAATCAGGCAGGGATCGTCCATCAACTTAGTTATTCTTGTGTGAGTTAACATCGGGACTTGCATATTATTGAAGCTAATGGAACTACAGACTAATGCTAAAATAGGCATAATTGTGGATAAAATGCATAATATCGAAATTAACTTAGGGAAATCAAACTAATGCACATAACATAAGCAAAAATAGAAGGATGTAGAATTACAGGGGAACAGGGCTCTAATCAGTTGCAGGCAAACTAAACAAAGGATGAAGAACTCAAGAATCTCAATGATAGCTGTGGTTATTGAAGACTAGTACAAACTCAACTCCCTAGTGCTTTATAGTTCATATGACCCTCAAAATGGACCACAAGTAGTGCTTGTACAGGAGAAAGGTGAATAAAAGTCCAGTGGCCTTGGATTTAACCCAATCAAGAACTCAATTTCAAATAACATAGAATAAGTGAGAGTGAGGGAATAGTTCTTAAGTTGATTTGAAAGTCTGTCCAAAGGGGAAATTGGGGAGGGGTTATATCAAGTAAACAGGAAAAGGGAACAAAATCTCACATGTAAGTCAGTAAAGTAACAGGAAAGGAAAAAAACGAACTCCAAACCCTATTTAGGGATTAATACTAAAAAATTGGCCAACTGGTGTGAAGAATCAAGCCTTTGTTCATGTACATGGACGAGATATTATCCAAATCTTCAAGATTGAGGTTGATTCTGTTCCGATATAGAGATGGTGTTGGCCAATGTTGGGAAATATCTAAGTAATACCATGTGATTACCCAAAGGGTCATCTTTTGTTTTTGAATCCAATTCCGTATTTCGAGGCCTTGAAAACCTTATTTTATCTCTCCTTGATTTGCGCGCGCAGTATGGGCATGTTTTCGGAAAGCCCTTATGTGAAAATCTATACTTAAAAGATGATTTTTGTTGACTTCGGTAAATATTATGGGTAAACGGTCCTGGACCCCTATTCCGACGGTCCCAGAGAGTTTGTAGTAAAATATGAAAACTGGGCCTATGCCCGAAATCCAATTCCGAGGTTTCTAACCTGACAAATAAATTTTTAAAGAAAATTGAGAAGACTGAAAATGTAATAATTTAAAGGATTTGATCTTGTTGGTATCGGGACCATATTTTGTTTTCGGAGCACGATACATGTCAAATATGATATTTAAACCTTATCTGTGAAAGTTGGTGAAAAATGGAATTGATTTGACGTGATTCAGACATTTGGTTGAGAAAATAGAAGTTTTGAAACTATCTTTAAAATTTCATGCAATTTGGGGCTAAATTCATAGTTCTAGGTGTTGTTTTGGCGATTTGATCGCATGATCAAGTTCTTAAGATGTTTTTGGACTTGTGTGCATGTTTGATTTGGAGCCCCGGGGGCTCCGCTGTGTTTTTGGATAGGCTACATAGTGATTTTTGAACATAGAAATTTGCTTGTGTAACAAGTGTATGTTGCAGGCCTCTGATCTCGCTATTGTGAGCAAAGCAGGCATGGCAATTGCAAGGTAATTATTGCAATTGCAAAGAAGGCCTTGGCCAGCAGAGTTCGCAAATGCGAGTAAATCTTTGCAATTACAAAGGGCGTCTGGGAAGTGGTGTGATCACATGCAATCTTCTACTTGCATTTTGCGATGAATAGTGTTCTCAAATGCGACACTTTCTTTACATTTTAAAAGGAAGCAGGACTGTGAAGGGCTTTGCATTTGCGAGCTTCGCATTTTTTGAATCTCATGTCACAATTGCGATATTAGCAGCTAAGTAAAAGGGTCTTAGACGGGATTTTTTTATTCAGTCTCCCATTTTTCAAAACCTAAACTTTAAGAGGAGATTTTACTAGGGCAAGTTCAACCCCAAATCATAGTTAAATGATTCTTAACTCATTTCTTTCAATCTATTTCATCTTTTTATAGAATTTCATCCTAGAATCTATGTTTTTTCATGGTGGAATTGGATGTTTTTGGGTAGAAATTAAGAAGTTTGTAATTTGGGGATTTAGATCTCAAATTGAGGTTTGATTCCAAACCAATTTTACATCTGGGCTCGACGGTGAATTGGTAATCGGGTTTTGGTCCGAATTTCGGATTTTGACCAAGCGAGACCACCGTAAATTTTTGACTTTTTGGGAAAAATATTGGGGAATCTATAAACTATGTGTCACACCTCCTTTTGGCGCTACCGCACCCCGCGAAGGGCGTGGTAAAGGGAGTTTCTCCAATTAAAGGACAATCGAAATCGGATTTATTATTAAGATTCAGAGTCGCCACTTGGGAGATTTATGGTGTCCCAAGTCACCGATTTGAATCCCGAATCGAGGAAAAAGTTGACTCTGTATTACAGTCCGCGAACTAGAAATCCGGATAAGGAATTCTGTTAACCCGGGAGAAGGTGTTAGGCATTCCCTCATTCAGTGGTTCTAGCACGGTCGCTCAAGTGTTATATTTGGCTAAATTATCTGATTTATAACATGTTTTTAGCTTATGCAAATTTTAGCTTTTAACCGTTTTTATTATTATTATTTTAACAAAGAATTGCAACATCGTGAAAATGTGTTTCGGACCACATCGTACCAGTACGCCCGTGGCCTTTAGCATATTTTGACTTCGTTGAGATTTGGATTTTGGTCACATAAACGTGCACCTGAGTTTAAGAAAATAGATTTATTAAAGGCGCGCCTAAAGCGACTAGCGTATCGTTATTTTGAGAAGGCCGTAAAATTAACTAACCGGACTGTCCCGATATCTAAGCATTTAAAATAGCCTCCTATTGAGGGCCCCGCAGTTTGCATGTTGTTTAGCGAGGCTCTTCTCATTTATTATTTAAAGGGCTAATAAATTGCTTTCAGTATTTGTTATTTTTAATGAGAATTGCAACGTCATGAAAATGTACTTCGGACCACACCGTACCAGTATGCCTGTGGCCTTTAACACATTTCGAATTCGTTGAGATTTGGATTTGGGTCACATAGATGTGCACCCGTATTTGAGAAAGTAATATAATTATTATTCGCACCTAAAGCTTCTACGCATTTATTAACTTCGGAAAAAAAACTGTGATATTTACTAAACGATCTTTCCAAGTCTAAGTATTTATAAGCTATTGTTGAGGGCCCCGCATTTGTGTATTTAATGCGGCGAGGCTCATGTCGTTCTTTTATTAAGGCCGATCCTAAAGCACACTATGTTTTCTATGGGTCTGCACAACTGTTCTATTACCTTAACAAAATCCTACAAATGTTCGGGGAAGTAAATAATTGAGTGATTTGTATTAAGCCGCTACCTTAATTCAAACAAAAGCATGCGGGAAAACTACGTGAATCATACTTAGGTTGAATTGCAAACTTTACTCATTTTTATGTACCTATTTTTTATATCTATTATTAGAACTCTACAAGATTTTACAGTCGATCTAATCTAAGCATGGCATGGTTATTAACAGAATATGAATCTAACGAGAGCATGATTTTAAAATTGAAACAGGCGAACACGAATGAAAGCTGGCAAACGACTTTCAGATTTCCTTGCAAATGAATGGTTCACAATTATTTAAAATCCAGAAACTTTAACTAGATCGGATTCTGACATTATTACCGATTCACAGTTTCCTAATACAATATAACTGTCCTATTACCAATATACTTCAAATGGGAGTAATTCTACAGTAATAGAACTAGCATGCTGAAGTTTAACAGTCCGAATCTATATGGTTCCATTACATGTTCGAATTATTCCTAATGAATACAAACGTATCTAGCTAATTCTATCTTGATCAAAAAATGAACAGATAACAGTACATTAAACTTAATTGAAAAGCTTCATTTCTTCAATTCGTGATTACAGCTTCAAACGATAAAGATGTACCTGGAATTTCAACAACAGAAATGAGGAAGGAGATCAGTAGTGTAGCAGCCCAAACAGCAACAACAAATAACAACAGCAGTAGTAGCAAGAATAGAAAACCCCGGAATAAACTTGAACCAACGGAGGACTCAATAACAGATCACAGTCATTTCCATAAGACCAAGAAGCACAGATCAAACCGAATAAACTCAAAGAAACCTTCGGATAACTTGAACACTCGGATATGAGGCTGATATATCCAAAATTCCAAGAGTGGTTTAAACCAAAACAGAAAACTTTAAAAGGGCAAAACAGCAGCCCATTAGGAAAACCAGACAGCAACCAACAATAAACGGAGCAGCATAAGGATACAAGGTAGACTGTCCAGTAGCAAACTGAAGTCCCCAGGATAGATTATACCAATAGAGAACTTAAGAACAAAAAATCACAGCAAATTCCAGGAGACCAAACAGCAAACGGATCAAACCCGAATGACTCAAAGAAACCTTCAAATAACTTGGAACCTCTAGTAAGGAAGTAGAAACAGAGGAAAGGCTCAACTGTTTCTGATCTCGAAGGTAGACTGAAAAAGGACGGGCCGATAGAAATTCAATTCAAAACTATGAACTGAAAAGAAAATCGACTTAGACCAAAACAGGGGTAATGGAATAGTGTTTTCTTTTAGCTTTTCTCTACTGTTTTTCTTCAAAAATATCCCGATTGCTTCTTAGTCTCAAATGACTCCTATTTATGCCCAGAAGTGGGCTGCTAAGTGTCCTGGGAAAACCAAAAAATCAGAATAACCCTCTGCCCATCCCCTAGAACCCCACTAACATATGTTTTATTCATTATTAATATAATTGTTATGGGCTCATTATAATATTCAACACTTCCCATACTACAGGGAATCAAATCCCACTATCTTTATTAAACAACTATTAGTTTAATATCTAATTAAGTACCCTCTGACGGACCACTAATTTCAAACCATTTTCCCATTTTTCAATTCCCAAATTACCCCTTGAATCCCCTGTTCTTACTGTCCTATCCCTATCCCCTGAAGACCCTGCGATTTCTATCTTAAACAGCTATAACCAATTCAACTTCCTACCAACAACAATTCAGGCTTTAATCCAACAGTGATTCGAAACAAAACTAGGCAGTATTGACTACTGTCCAATGTTCTACAGACAGACTCATAAAACTAAATCGACGATATTCGTTTAAACAATTACAACACATATAATCGATAACGAATAATCGACAACAGTGATTCACAAATCTCGGGCAAAACAGGGCAGAATGCGAGACTAAATATTCGACGATATTAATCGAGACGAATACGTATTCAATAACAAACTCAACCAAATAAACAAACAGAAACAAAAATTGGACCAAATAAAATGTCTTGGAGATGGATAGAAAAATTCAGCAAGAAATCAAAAAAAATGAGAGAAATAAACACACATAACTAACAAACAATCAAATGAAGATACAAAGAAAAGAAGAAATACCTCAAGAGTGGAAAATTAGAAACATGCAGACTTGGACCATTTTGGACTCGAAACCTTTTTGAGGCCAAACGGGTTTTAATTGAGTGTCTCAGGTGAGAACACTTCGACTAAAACCCATTGGAAACTCAAAAATCTTCGAACGGGCTTGAAACTTTGCCCAGGGTTCTTGGGGCTTATGTTGGGGTTCACCTGGTTTGGGTTTGATTCGAGCCAAACCAGTTATGGTTTGGTGACAAGGGAGGCTAGGGAAGTGTTTGGTATCATTTTGGGACGGTTTGTCATTGGTTGAGTTTTGACTCGAATCTTCAATCGGAGATTCGAGACGTTCAATGATAATTCGAGGTAAGGGGCTTGTGGATTTGGGTTTGGGGTGTGATGGGGGTTCCGTGGTGTTAGTTTTGTGACCGGCAGCGTCGTTGCCGACGGGTTTCAGGCGAAGGGGAAAGGTGGAGGCTGGCTAGGGTTCTTGGAGGGGGGGGGGTGTTTGGTCTATGAGACGAGAGAGACGATAGTGAGAGAGAGGGGTCGTTTGGGAAATGAAACGAGTGAGGGGGTTTGGGGTAGGGGAATAGTGTATTAAAATGAATCAAATAATCTGGACCATTGGATGGTGGGAACTAACGGTCCAGATCAAATCACTTAAATGAGACGGGGTCGTTTTGGTCAAGTGGGGATGGGTCGGTCTCAGGCGAGAATGGGTCGGGTATCTGGGGCAACCTGGAGCCGTTGGATCGAGTGAAATGGACAGTTCTGATTAGACGCCCCAAAGCGACGTCGTTTGGATAAAAGGAAGCCTGATCTGAGCCGTCCAATTGATTCGATCAATGGCTCGAGATAGAAACGCCAATACGGCGTCGTTTGGAGACGTCCATGAGAGACCTGGTCTTGGACTGGGTCATTGAGATGTTTGGGCCTGGTATTGGTCCGATTTAGGAGTGGCCCAACGTGTTTTTCTCTTTTCTCTTCATTTTATTTGTCTTTTAATTAAGCTATTATTAAAGTCCTAAATCCCCAAATATTAGTTAACTTCTAATTGTGGAATTGAATCCCAAATGCAATATTTTTTGTATTTTTTAATTAGTTTAAACACATGAACATGCCCACACAAATGCAAACAAAATAAGGAAAATAACAACAAAATCCGCTAAAATTGCAAACAACAAAAGGACTATTTTATTTTGGACTTTTGGGAGTAATTTCTTGTAGGGAAAAAATCACGTGCTCACAGCTGCCCCTCTTTGCCCGGAAACACGAAGGGTTTTCGTGCAAAGATTGATGAGCGGATATGAGCGATTTTTTGCCTCTTTGAATACTTCGTGTGAAGCATTTTTTAAAAGAGTTCGACCGAGCCTTTTCTTCGGGAGGCCTCCTACATATCCTGGGCTAAACAGGAATCAGGTCAATGTAGTTCGGGAAGTTTTGGTAGCTGGGACTACCGGGGGACTGTGATTCTGCTATGACTGTTGCTGTGTGTTGTATGCCATTACTGCTGCTTAACCGATCTCCCCATTACACCGTGCTAAAAGGAAACAAGAAGCTAAGCTAGCCTATGGATCGTAAGATCTCATCTATCTTCAACTCATTCTTGTCGCCTTGCCTTCTTGTCGTCTTGCCTTCTTGTCGTCTTGTGTTTCTTCCGGTGCTTTTCTTATGAGAACTTGGGACTGGCACTAGCCTTTGCTTTTTTGAACGCCAGTTTTATCGTTTTGCTCCATTTGCTGGGGATAGAGCTTTCTCCGTCAAGTCTGTTATGCTGGGGAGTAAACAAAGTTCGAAAGTCGTTCCTCTCCGTATTTTTCTTATTTTCTGACTCTCATGCTTGAATTTGTGTCGGGGACTTTTGATGTAACTTTCCGCTTCAGGGTTGGCTACTGATTTCAAAACCCGCCCTCTAGCATTCAACTGGCCGCTGTCGCCTTACTTGTGAATTTGGATTTGTGCTAGGGATCTTTGGCGTATCCTTCCGCCTTCATGGCGGGTTACTGGTTTCAAGACCTACAATGTAAAGACAGTGAAAATTATTCCACTCGTTATACAGGTGGGCGCCCGATTTATCTAACTACATAAAAATATTCCGCTCGTTATACAGGTGGGCGCCCGATTTATGTAGTGACATGAAAAATATTCTGCTCGTTATACAGGTGGGCGCCCGATTTATCTAAAGACATGAAAATATTCCTCTCGTTATACAGGTGGGTGCTCCATTTATCTAACTACATGAAAAGTATTCCGC
The DNA here is from genome assembly GCA_026770625.1 of Nicotiana glauca. Classification (NCBI taxonomy): domain Eukaryota; kingdom Viridiplantae; phylum Streptophyta; class Magnoliopsida; order Solanales; family Solanaceae; genus Nicotiana; species Nicotiana glauca. The sequence continues at coordinate 44,277 of MU682330.1, forward strand.
TCGTTATACAGGTGGGCGCCCGATTTATCTAAAGACATGAAAATATTCCTCTCGTTACACAGGTGGGCGCCCGATTTATCTAATGACATGAAAAGTATTCCGCTCGTTATACAGGTGGGCGCCCGATTTATCTAATGACATGAAAAGTATTCCGCTCATTATACAGGTGGGCGCCCGATTTATCTAAAGACATGAAAATATTCCTCTCGTGGTACAGGTGGGCGCCCAATTTATCTAATGACATGAAAAGTATTCCGCTCGTTATGCGGGCGGGCGCCCGATTTATCTAATGACATGAAAAGTATTCCGCTCGTTATACTGGTGGGCGCCCGATTTATCTAAATACATGAAAATATTCCGCTCGTTATACAAGTGGGCGCCCGATTTATCTAATGACATGAAAAGTATTCCGCTCGTTATACAGGTGGGCGCCCAATTTATCTAACGACATGAAAATATTCCTCTCATTATACAGGTGGGCGCCCGACTTATCTAATGACATGAAAAGTATTCCGCTCGTTATACAGGTGGGCGCCCGATTTATCTAATGACATGAAAATATTCCTCTCGTTATACAGGTGGGCGCCCGATTTATCTAAAGACATGAAAATATTCCTCTCATTAAACAGGCGGGCGCCCGATTTATCTAAAGACATGATAATATTCCTCTCGTTATACAGGTGGCCACCCGATTTATCTAAAGACATGAAAATATTCCTCTCGTTATACAGGTGGGCACCTGATTTATCTAAAGACATGAAAATATTCCGCTCGTTATACAGGTGGGCGTCCGATTTATCTAAAGACATGAAAATATTCCTCTCGTTATACAGGAGGGCACCCGATTTATCTAAAGACATGAAAATATTCCTCTCGTTATACAGGTGGGCGCCCGATTTATCTAAAGACATTGAAAATATTTGATTTGTTTCCTCATTCATCCGAGGATGGCAGAAAATTTCCACCCCAATTTTGGTGACCTTCTTTGAGGCGTAATTTCTCCATTGTCCACTTTTATTTTCCTGCAAAATCAAAGAACTTTTGTTAGTTTGAACACGGTGAGTGGTTATGCAGTTCTTGCTGAGGATGAATTTTCCCCTTCCCTCGCTTGGCGCTCCGAAAACTGGTTGGGGGTAGCTTTACTTGTTGGGGATTATATTTCTGTCGGGGATGGATTTTACATTTTATCCATTCCCCGCCTTCTATTTATCCGACCATCCTTGGCCAGTGGTCGAGTGAGGTTTTTTTGGGGATCTTCTTTGATCCATAAATTCCTCGACCGTCGCTCTTCGGCCTCTTTCTTTACTTTCGAAGCCAGTTTATCCTTTGGCTTGCTTCGTACCCCCTTGGCGACTGGCGGTAAGCTCTGAAAGATTCTTTCTAAAATTGTTGGAATTTAAACAAATAAAGGGAAAGGAAAAATCTTTCTGAACCAAATGTTGGGAGGAAAGAAAAGGGAAAGAACTTATCTGGATGGTATGACTGGTCCTAATGATCATGTCGTGCGTTCTGCATCAATCGACCCAGTCTATTCATATCAATCAATCTTTCTGATGTCTTTATCTGCCGGGGATAAACGGGTGCCCAATTGTTTGGCATATGCCGATCCTCTCTGCCAAATGCATCATGTCGCCTCATAGTGCCCTTCGAGGGATTTTCACTAACGAGACTCTCTCATTTCTCTCGGCTCTCGTCGCCTTATGGTGCTTGTGAAGGTTTTCACCGATAAGACTCTCTCATTTTATTTTTTCTCAACTTACGTCGCCTTATGGTGCCGGTGAAGGTTTTCACCGATAAAACTCTCTCATTTTATTCCTCGCAGCTTGCGTCGCCTTACAGTGTCTGTGAAGGTTTTCACCGATAAGACTCTCTCATTTTGTTTTTCGGCTGGGGATTGGAGTGTTGTCGCTAGGATCCCCTCCACTGGGCATTTTTTTCCAATTGTTTTCTACGGCTCATGACCTTTATCATGTCGATGATCAATGTATTGTCCCTGCCTTTCGACTGCCTGACTTGGTGCTTCTCAGATAATGATCGAGAGGTCTTTTTAGGACATAAGATGTGGGTTTTGTGTGGGGTAAAAAAAGAAAAAAGGTTATAAAAATAAACTTGATGGGTAAGAGATTACAACTCTAGGAATCAAACTTTTTCAAAAACATAACTTCTGCTCCAGTTTTCTTGTTTGGGGAATTTTGATTTTTCTGTGACATTCGTCACCTTGCGACGGAGCCGTGAGACGCCTACGTATCCTTTTTTGGAGGAATCAGGTCGAACGTAGTTCACTACTTGTTCTTATGATTTTTCTTATCATTTTTCTCGTTTTCTCTTTATTTTTTGTTCTCTTTGATGATTCCGAGAGAGGGGTATGAAGGAATAAGCAAGGCTCGAAAAGGGCAAGCAAAGGTTAAGAGTGTTTGGATGGAAGAAAGGATTGCCTCCGTCATTTCATTATCCAATAGAACCATATACAAACAAACGAATAAATAACTGCCAAGATCAAAGAAATTACACATATTATCTCTTGACCGCATCGGATTTGATAGCCATATCGACGCATTTTCCTTCGATATCTGTCAGACATAGGGCACCATTGGATAATACTCTGGTCACAATGTAAGGCCCTTTCCAGTTTGGGGCGAACTTGCCTTTTGCTTCGACCTGATGGGGGAGAATCCGCTTCAATACTTGCTACCCCACTTCAAATTTTCTGGGGCGCACCTTCTTATTGTATGCTCTTGCCATTCTTTTCTGATACAAATGACCATGGCATACTACTGCCAATCTTTTTTCATCGATTAAGCTCAACTCCTCCAGTCTAGTTTTGACCTATTCAACATCCTCAATTCCGGCCTCAGCGATGATTCGGAGGGACGGGATTTCGACCTCTGCCGGTATTACTGCTTCAGTTCCATATACAACAAAAAAGGAGTCGCACCAACTGAGGTACGAACAGTAGTGCGATACCCTAACAATGCAAAGGGTAGCTTTTCATGCCACTATCTGGATCCTTCTACCATTTTCCTCAAAATCTTCTTTATGTTTTTGTTGGCTACTTCAACTGCACCATTTGCCTTAGGACGATATGGGGTGGAATTATGATGTGTGATCTTCAACTGTTGACATAGTTCTTTCATCAGACTGTTGTTAAGATTAGCGCCGTTGTCTGTGATGATTACCTTCGGGATCCCAAATCTACAGATGATATGGGAATGGACAAAATCCACCACCGCCTTCTTGGTCACTGACTTAAAGGTCTTGGCCTCTACCCACTTGGTGAAATAATAGATGGTTACCAGAATGAACCTATGACCATTGGAAGCTGCCGGCTCAATAGGTCCAATGACATCCATGCCCCATGCCACAAATGGCCA
>MU682330.1:48436-82518 GCA_026770625.1 Nicotiana glauca
CCATTCTCCTTGAATTTGATGTATCAGGAGGTCTGAATCCCTTAAGACCAAGACGTCCTGGACATCCATATCTGCAGCTAACCGTAATCCCAAAATGCAGGCCTCATATTCAGCCATGTTGTTGGTACAATAGAAATGCAATTGCGCCGTAACAGGATAATGATGTCCTATTTTGGAAATGAGTACCGCTCCTATTCCAACTCCTTTCGAGTTTGTAGCTCCATCGAAGAAAAGCTTCCATCTTGGTTCCTCCGCCTATTCTGTATCGTCTATATGTATCACCTCTTCATCGGGAAAATACGTCCTCAATGGCTCGTACTCTTCATCAACAGGGTTCTCGGCTAAATGATCGGCCAATGCTTGGGCCTTCATGGCCGTCCTCGTCACATAGATGATGTCAAATTCTGTGAGTAATATTTGCCATTCCGCTAACTTCCCTATGGGCATAGGCTTTTGGAAGATGTATTTTAAAGGATCCAAGCGTGAGATGAGGTATGTAGTGTATGATGATAGATAATGTTTTAGTTTTTGTGCCACCCAAGTTAGGGCGCATCATGTCTTCTCTAGTTGAGTATACTTAACCTCATATACTGTAAACTTCTTACTGAGATAATACATAGCTTTCTCCTTCCTCCCTGTACTGTCGTATTGCCCCAGTATGCAGCCGAACGAATTCTCCAACACCGTCAGATAGAGAATCAATGGTCTTCCTGGTTCAGGTGGGACCAATACGGGTGGATTTGACAGATACCCCTTGATTTGATCAAATGCTTTCTGACATTCCGTCGTCCATTCTACCGTAGCGTCTTTCCTCAACAGCCAAAATATGGGCTCGCAGGTCGTCGTAAGTTGAGCGATGAACCGGCTGATATAATTTAATCTTCCCAACAGACTCATTACCTCCGTTTTGTTCTTTGGCGGTGGCAAATCTTGGATGGACTTGATCTTTGATGGATCCAATTCAATACCTCGCCGGCTGACGATGAATCCTTGTAGTTTTCCTGATGGAACCCCAAAGGCACATTTGGCTGGGTTGAGCTTAATGTCATACCTTCGAAGTCTTTGGAAGANCATTGCTCTCATGTACGTTGCCCCAGCGTTTTTCAAGCCGAACGACATTGCCCGGTAGCAGTAAGTCCCCCATGGAGTAATGAAGGTTGTCTTTTCTGCATCTTCTTCATCCGTCAATATCTGATGATATACTGTATAGCAATCCACAAAGGATCCGATCTCGCGCCCGGCGCAATTATCGATCAAGATATGGATGTTGGGCAACGAAAAATTATCCTTAGAGCTCCCTTTGTTGAGATTGCGGTAGTCAACACATACCCTGATCTTCCCATCTTTCTTCGGCAGCGGTACCACATTGGCCAGCCAATCGGGATATCGAGTGACACGAATAACTTTTGCCTGTAGCTGCTTGGTCACTTCTTCTTTAATCTTCACACTCATATCTGTCTTAAATTTCCTCAGTTTTTGCTTGATAGGAGGGCATGCCGGGTCAGTGGGCAATTTGTGAACCACTAGATTTGTGCTTAATCAAGGCATGTCATCATATGACCATGAAAAAATATCTTTGAACTCAATGAGGGTTTTGATTAATTCCTCCCTAATACTTGGCTCAATGTGGATGCTGATTTTGGTTTCCCTGACATCGTCCGCATCTCCTAAATTGACAGCTTCAGTGTCATTCAGATTCGGCTTTGGTTTCTCTTCGAATTGGCATAATTCTCTGTTTATCTCCTCGAAGGCTTCATCCTTGTCATATTCAGATTCATTATCATAATCAACCTCTTGTATAATTAAGTCGGGGTTAGATTTATTTTTTAGACTAGGTCGAAGATCTGTTGCGCATGCCATGTCATTAGAACCAGTAGAAAGAGAACTGTTCAGAAAGAAAAGGAAGAAACAAAAATTAAAAATAGGAAAAGGAAAGGAAACTTTCGTTTTTTATAAAAATGCGGAAATAAATAGAGTTTCACACTTTACTGAATACAAAATAAAAATCAAAAATTGGATTACAACTCTGAGATAATCCAGTAAACAAGAAAGAAAATCCAGAGGCTACTACCAAGACTCCCTTCTAGTAGGAAGAGGAGTAATCGTCCAGTTATTGATTCTGGCCTTAGGTCCCACGAACTGTATGTCTGCTTTGCTGGAGCCTTCTCCAGCTTCTATCACGTGGACATCCGCGAACATCCGTTCAAAGCTCTAATTTAAATCCCCATCGATCCCAATCAATGGTCCGCGAATTTTCGGGACCGACGACCTCTTGGCGCTTGATTTAACAAAAGACCTGGAAAGTCGCGGAACTGGCTTGGGAAGAACCCAAACTCTTTTCTTCATTTGCTTGGCTCGCTTTACATCTGCCACAGTAGGCTTGAACCCTAGTCCAAAAGTCCCCAAGTTTTTAGGCAAGGACAAAGATTGAACAATACCCTGAAGCTCGGCCCCCAGACCTTTTCCTGATACGAATCCATTACCCAGCATCTCTGAAACCATCATGACGGTTCCGGGAGCAATTCTAGGGAGTGGGAGGTCCTCTTCTTCAGAGATTTTATCCACCAAAACCCCGTCGAATACCCGGTATACCCATGGCCCTTTGTCGTTAGCAATCTCTATGAACGGCACAATATCATCTCCCTCATAGCTTGTTCCGTCATCCCCGTGCACCACTACCTCCTGCCTGTCCCATTCGAATTTCACTATCTGATGTAACGTAGAGGGGACTGCTTTGGTAGCATGGATCCAAGGTCGTCCAAGTAGGAGATTGTACGATACCGCCACATCAACCACTTGAAATTCCATGGGGAATTCTACTGGACCAATGGTTAATTCCAGTAGGATGTCCCCCACCGTGTCGGTGCCGCCTCCATCGAAACCTCGGACGTAGACATTATTTTTGTGAATCCGGTCGGGATCAATCTTCAGTTTGTTCAATATAGCCAAAGTACAAATATTGGCACTGGACCCATTATCAACCAATACTCGGGTGACCACCGAGTCTTCACATTTCATGGTCAAATACAAAGCTCTGTTGTGCTCTGTGCCCTCTGGAGGCAACTCATTATCAGAAAAGGTGACCCGGTTTATTTCGAAGATCTTATGCACTATCTTCTCCAGGTGATTTACAGAGATTTTATCTGGAACATGAGCCTCATTCAGGATTTTCATCAGTGCCTGGCAATGATCGTTGGAATGAATCATCAACGACGGCAACGAAATTTGAGCTGGGGTTTTCCTTAACTGTTCCAGAATGGAATAGTCTTGCGTCTTCATCTTCTTTAGGAACTCCTCAGCTTCTTCTTCTGTTACCGGCTTCTTTGCCACTGCTGGATTAGACTTTCTTAACTCGACGGGAGCGAATCATCTCCCCGACCGAGTTAACCCTTGAGCCTCACATGTCTCTTCTTCCACCTGCTTGCCTTTGTATATTACCGCCGCCTTCTCATACTTCCAAGGCACGACCTTGCTGTTAGTCATCTGCAGTTGGACTACATGCTTGATGATGACCGTCTCCCGGCAGACTCCCTTTACAATAAGTACGGGTGCAGATGATGCTCCCAATACCACCACTTTGGTTGCTTCTGGTTCTTTTGGATTAATGGCTGGATTTTTCCCCAATATCACCACAGGTTTAACCTCCAACTTCTCCACCTGTACGCCTGCTTCTTCATCGACTGGCTTTCCTTTCGGGGTGGCCCTGATCATCATTACAGTTTGTGATGGCTTCTTTGACTCCCCTGCTTCGTGTACGAGCTCAATCATATGAGCCTCGTAATGTGCTGGTAAAGGGTTCTGATTGATGTTGGGTGCCTCCGGCACTTGGACCTTGATTTTATTGGCATCAATGAGATCCTGTACTGCTTGCTTCAACCTCTAGCATCTTTCAGTGTCATGCCCCAGCATTCCTGAGCAGTACTCGCAGCTTTTCGATTGCTCTATATTCTGGGGCGGGGGATTCTCCATCCTAGGCTCGACAGGATTCAGCATACTTAACTGTCTTAATTTGTGGAACAAAGCGGTATAAGTTTCCCCCAATTCAGTGAAGGCTCTCTGTCTCTACGTCCGTTCGTTTCTAACAGCTGGATTTCCTTGGAGGCCCGCCCCTGAAGGGTTCCTGTAGGCCCTTGGTGGAGGATAGACACCTCGAGTTGGTGGATATGCGTTCTGGGGGGGCCGGCACGCGCCACTGCGGGCGAACCGGTGGTTGGGTGTATGTTTGTGCCTGGTGCACGGCAAAGTGTGGTTCTTGCGGTGGATAGTAGTGTTGTGGTGGGCTGTATGAGGGATATGGGTAGTTTAGATTGTAGGGTATAGGTTGGTTGTAGTAAGGTTTGCCGACCCTGGATCGACTGCCTGCCTCGACCGTGGTGACTTGTTCTTTCTTTTTTCTTCCTAGTGCACCTCCCGTGCCGCTTTGAATAGCCTGGGTCGTTGCCTTGAGCACTGAGTAACTCAGGATTTTATCGGACCTTAGTCCCTCCTCTATCATGACTCCTATCTTTATTACTTCGTTGAAATATTTCCCAATCGTTGTCACTAGGTGACCAAAGTAGGTTGGGTCCAGTGTTTGCAGGAAGTAATCCACCATTTCCCCTTCTCTCATGGGAGGATCAACCCTAGCTGCCTGTTCCCTCCAGCGGAAACCAAATTCGCGAAAGTTTTCTCCAGGCTTCTTTCCAGTCCTTAGTAATGTGAGACGGTCAGGAACTATCTCGAGATTGTACTGGAAGTGGCCGCGAACGACTGTGCGAGGTCATCCCAAGTGTACCACCTGCTGGGATCTTGTCTGGTGTACCATTCGAGTGCCGATCCGCTTAAACTCTGGCCAAAATAGGCTATCAGTAGCTCATCTTTGCCACCAGCCCCTCTCATCTTGCTACAAAAGCCACGCAGATGTGCCATGGGATCGCCGTGTCCCTCATACAAGTCAAATTTGGGCATCTTGAACACTACGGGCAGCTGAACGTCGGGAAAAGGGCATAGATCTTCTTTTATATTAATTTTATCATATGTAGATCAATTGACCAAACTATTATAAACTATTATGATACATTTTTCTTTTGTCGTCTAATTTATCGTCCGCCAAGCTTTGTATTGTTAGTTTCCACATGCACCATGTTATTTCGATCACAATAATATGGAGACAACACAAGGTTTGGTGTTGTATGACACCAGAGTAGTGCTTAGCCCAATGCGAAGAAGGGAAACGGTGCTTAGTTTTATATAAAGGAAGGCAGTGCTTAGCCTTGTGTAGCATGGAGGCCGTCCTTGGCCCCATGCAGAGAATGGAGAAGGTGCTTACTTTCATTCAAGAGAAGGCAGTGCTCTTATATATATATATATATACCACAAGTTGATTAACTGAGTTTGGTAATGCTTAAGGGTCCTTCCTTAATTATATGTAATAAGTTTATTCCTATTTGAAAGAAGGGATCGAATCATATCTGTCTATTGACCAATTGATTTCACTGCGTCATGATTTCTTTTTTAGCTCTGCACTGTACCAAAAAAGGGGTTTTAGCGTTAAATGCGCCAAAGAATGCATAACTATGAAAACTGCATTCAATTATTTAGTGGTTTCCATGCTGCGCCAATCTCCATCTCTCGCTCATCTTTACTCTTTTTCTTCTCGTCAAACACAAATCACATATAGTTTTCTCTTGCTATATTTGGTTGTAGATAATTAAATTTCCCATAACCTTCTTTCCTTGCCGGACAAAACTAACTCTTTTTACTAGTTTTATCTTTTGTCAAACAATTCACATGGGTTACTCTAGGTCTCTTGCGGTATGGCAGTAGAAATTAAAATTTCCCCTAACCTTATTCTTTTGTCTTCTTCAAACAATCACATGGGTTACTCTTGCTATTTGGCAGTAGAAATTTAAATTGTCCATAACCTTTTTCTTTCCTTGGCATGGATAAGAATAACACTCTTTACTTCTTTTCTTCTCTCTTTGAACAATTTAAATGGGCTAGTCAGTTTATGGTAGTAGAAATTAATATTGGGGAACATGTCCAAATTTATCCTGTACTTTTTAATATTCTATACATATAATATCTGTTATACTATTCGGCAACATTTACTCCTACCGCTATATTATTTGGCCAAATTTATCCTTACCATCAGCAAACTTTTAAAATTACCTCTCAATCCGTCGGGTGACCCCAGAATCTTCCAAATTATTTTAATTAAGTCACTTATTGTGATGACCCAAAAGGTCATCTTCTATTTTAGAATCCGATTCCATATTTCAAGGCCTTGAAAACCTCATTTGATCTCGTTTCCATTTGCATTCGCAGTCCGGGCGTGTATCCGAAAAGTCCTTATGTGAAAAGTTTAAGAAATGTTGAGTTTTGACTTCAAAAGATGATTTTAGTTTACTTCGATCAACATTTTGCGTATTTTGATGGTGCAGGAGGGTCCGTAGTAAAATATGGGACCTGAACTTATGCCCGGAATCAAATTTCGAGTTCCCTAGCCCGAAAAATAAATTTTTGAATTGAATTGATATGATTGAAAATGTAATAATTTAAAAGATTGACCTTGTTGCTATCGGCACCGTATTTGGTTCCGGAACCAGGTATAGTTCTGTTATGATATTTAAACCTTATATGTGAAATTTGTTTAAAAACGGGACTGATTTGACGTGATTCAGACCTTTGGTTGAGAAAATAAAACTTTTGAACTTTCTTGAAAAAATTCATGCAATTTGATGCTAAATTCATAGTTCTAGGTGTTATTTTGGCGATTTGACAGCACAAGCAAGTCTGTATGATGTGTTAAGACTTGTGTGCATGTTTGATTTGGAGCCCTGAGGGCTCGGGCGAGTTTCGGATAGGCTACGATATTATTTAAACTTGAAAATTCTTGTGTATTTGACTTCTGTTGTTATTTGGTATGTCCTTCTTCACGTTCGAAGGGACTCTTGCGAACACGAAGGCTATATTGGTCTAAAGGAGAAATCCTTCTACGCGAACACAAAGCACAGGTGGCAAACGCAGAGTGTTGGGCACATTGCCCTTTGCGAACACAACCAAGTTATTACGAACACAAAGCTTGGGACATGCGAGAGGGGAAAGTTATTCATCGCAAACGCGACACTAGGCTCGTGAACGCGGAGGTCAGGGTAGTATGCCTTTGTAAACATGATGAGTATCTCGCGAACGCAAAAGCCTTTGGACGCTGCGCATCGTGAACGCGACAGACTTCTCGTGAACGCGAAGAACACATGTCCAGTGATTTTTAAACATAATCTAAGTCGGGGTTTGCTCAAATTTTCATATTTTCTTCCATAGAACTTGACCTTGGGCAAATTTCGAATTGGGGATTCAACACTAAATAATAGGTTTGTGTTCTTTAACTCATCTCCTTCAATTTCCATCAACACTCATTAGATTTCTAGGCCTAAATCTTGTTCTATTGGAGGGAAATGGGATTTGCCAATTAGGGAATCTAGACCTCGATTTGGGGTCGGATTTTGAAACTAATTACACATTTGGGCTCATGGGTGAATGGCTTTTGGTCTGAACCTCGAGTTTTGACCTACCGGGCCCGGGTTTGGTTTTTGACTTTTTGGGAAAAATATCGGGAAATCTATAATCATGCATTGGAATTGGTTTTTTTTTAGCGTTATTTGATGTTATTAAGTTAATTATGGCTAGATACGAGTGGACTGGTGGTGGAACCGAGAGGTAAAGTGGTATTTGAGCTGTGAATTACCCGTTGGCTTGAGGTAAGTGTTTGGTCTAACCTTGACTTGTGGGATTAGGGATCACCGACTTGCTCGCTATGTGAAATACTATGTGTGTGGCATATAGGTGTGGTGACGAGCTCCTATGCGTTGCCAAATTACCTATTTAGGCTACTTCCTTCCCCTGTTTTCCTATATATTGCTTTCATGTCTTACTTGCTACTTGCTTATTGATGCTTCCATGTCGAATTGCATCTTTTTAAATGTATCTTCTCTAATGGTATTGTTAATTTTTCCATTGTTCCATTATATCATACTATTGGTTTATGTTGGTTTATTGGTGCTTCATGGTACACTTATGTTTGTCTCGCCGTGTAGTTTTAACTATTGAAGTATCATAGTTGTAGTGATATTCCATTGTGTTAGTTTGAGGTATAAGTGTTGTGGAGGATTTGAGTTAATTTGTGAAACACTTGTCTTTATTTTTTGATTGGTCTTGTCTTTATTTTTTTATTGGTGTTGATATATATATATATATATATATATATATATATATATATATATATATATATATATATATATATTCGGATCAGGTTGCACGCCGCAATAGGAGGAAAGAGGGTGAATGTGATTGTCTGGTGGGATCGGGTTGCACGCCGCAACAAGGAGTAATAAGGGTGAATATTTATAGTTTTATTGATTATGTGGTGGGATCGGGATGCGCATCGTATTAGTTGTTATTTATGTATTCATTTTTGTTGAGGTTCATTACTATAGTGTTGAAACTCCCTTAAGGATTGGTTATAGTTTAGTTTTAGTAGAACGACTTGGTTCCGTATTTATATAATGCAAGTTTCTATTATATTTCATTATGTATTTCATTTCTATTTTAGTATAAATTGTTACAGGTTATATATGTTGTTATGCCCCACTGTATCCTCATTACTACTTCGTCGAGGTAAGGCTCGGCACTTACCAGTACATGGGGTCGGTTGTACTGATAGTGCACTCTGCACTTCCTGTGTAGATATCAGAGCCAGTGGCTTATCGAGAGGTTGGTTCGTGTTACTGCATTCAAGAGACCCAAGGTAGTCCTACAGGCTTCCGCATGCTTTGGCGTTCCCTCCTATCTTTCTATGAAACAAATGTACTTTCTTTCAAATCATTATTTGTAGTACTCGTAGACTGTTCGTGAGTTGTGACACCATTTACTGTGTGGTATTTACTACTAATTTTGTTAATAGTATAAGGTTAATTAGTTAAATCATGTACTTTCGCTTTTAATTTCGCTGATTTAGTTTTATTAAACTTTTATTATAAATGAACAAATGAAAAAGGTGTAATATTCTATAACGTTGGATTCCCTAGAGAGTGCAATGTTTGGCGCCATCATGGTCCAGAAGGTAGGAATTGGGATCGTGACAGGTTGGTATTTGAGCACTAGGTTGCCTAGGTCTCACAATTCACGAAAAAGCTTGCTAGATTCTAAGAGATCGGTACGGAGACATCTGTACTTATCCACAGAGGCTACAGAGTTAGGAACAATTTCACTTCTATTTATCTCTATCGTGTGGTTTGTTCTATCAATAATAATTAAACTCTCTCATCTATTCTTTCGCGGATGGCGAGAACACATATCGCTTCATCAGTTGATCAGCACCACAAGCCTCCAGTGGAAGTTCCTACATGGTGTAGAGGACGAAGGCCGAGACCATGCTTGAGGTCGAGGCCAAGCTAGAGGCTGAGGTAGGGGCAGCGCTCAACCAAGAGCTAGAGCAAACACCAGTGGCGGAGCCTTGTGCAGAGTTTGATGAAGAAGTTCCGGTCCAGACCGTTCCAGGAGGCTCAGCTCAGGTTCCGGAGGGGTTCATAACTACCATTATAATTCAGGATGCTTTGGTCCATCTTAAGTAGAGTTTGATAATGAGGCGTAGACTCCGGTACTGTTTGATGATGAGGTTCCTGCCTAGATCGTTCCAGTGGGCCCAACTCAGGTTCTGGTGTTACTCAGACAGGCATACTTTCTGTTGCACTAGCCATCTCTAGGATTAGGGGAGGAACACAGACTCCCGCTACTCACACTCCAGACAAGATGGCTCCCCAGTTTCAAACTTCAGTAGCTTAGCCAGTTAGGGCAGTTCTGCCGGGTATTATAGCACATACTGGTGATCGATCAGACATGTCTTTGGATGCTTTGTGGAGGTTGAACAAGTTCACCAAGCTTTTCACTACTACCTATAGCGGTACATCTTAAGAGGATCCCCACGACTATTTGGATAGTTTACATAAGGTTCTACGGAACATGGGGATAGTGGAGACAAATGGGGTTGACTTTGCTGCTTTTTATCTGTCAGGTTCCACCTAGAAATGGTGGAGAGATTATTGTTTGGCCAGACTAGCTGGTTTACCAGATCTTTCTTGGGACCAGTTCTCGTAGCTATTCTTGTTGAGGTATTTTCCTATCAATCAGAGAGAGTAGTATCGGAGGCAGTTTGGGTGCCTTCCGTAGGGTTTTATGACCATCACTCACTACGAGACCAGATTTATAGATTTGGTCCGTCATGATCTTCTTATACTTCCCACCGAGAGAGAGAAGGTGAGGAGATTTACTAAGAGACTTGCTCAGCCTATCAAATTGCAAATGGCTAAGGGGACAGGGAGTGACATTTCTGTTCAGGATGCAGCCAATTTGGCCAAACGAGTTGAGATGGTTTTAGCTTAGGGGAGTGGTCAGGGGTCTGATAGAAGGCCTCGTCATTCCATTGGATTTAGTGGGAACTCATTTGGTGGTCAGGGTACTGTTGGTAGAGGCCATTATCATAGGTCGTTTCATTCAGCACTTCAGACATCCCATTGAGCTTCAGTGGATCGTGGTCCTTATGTACCTCCTTTAGGGCAGCTAGTTTATAGTACACCGCAGCCTCCTATCAGAGCACCTCCTGTTTAGAGTTATTATCGCAGCCATCTGACCCATTAGGGTCAGTCTCAGTTTCGTCAATCGCAGTATTCATATGGATATTTTGAGTGTGGTGAGTTTGGGCATGTCAGGAGAACCTGTTCGAGATTAGTAGGTGTTCTTCCACATGAGCAGAGTTCTTGTGCCCTGATTCCAGCACCACCTGCCCAGTTACCTAGAGGTACGGGTCAGGTAGCCAGAGGTACGGGTCAGCTCGCTAGAGGTTGAGGTTATCCCGTTAGAGATGAAGGCCAGACCGCTAGAGCTGAAGGCCAGCTAGCAGGAGGTTGTCCTGGAGATCTGGTTCAAGGTGGTTGGACCCAGCACCGATGTTATAATATTCCTGCTAGGCCTGAGGCTGAGTCCTCCGGTGTAGTTATCATAGCTACGGTTTCAGTTTGCAATAGGGGTGATTCAGTTCTATTTTATCCAGTGACTACATACTCTTATGTGTCATCTTATTTTGCTCCATATTTGGTTGTACCTCGTGATTCTTTGAGTGACCCTGTGTATGTGTCCATACCAATAGGGGATTCTATTATTGTAGATCGTGTTTGTCATTCATGTTTGCTTATTATTGGGGGTCTTGTGACTAGTGTAGACCTTCTACTTCTCGATATGGTGGATTTTGATGACATTTTGGATATGGATTGGCTGTCACTTTATCATGCTATATTGGATTGTCACGCCAAGACCGTGACCTTAGCTTTGTTGGGGTTTCCTCAATTAGAGTGGAGACGGACTCCAGGTCATTCTATTAGCAGGGTTATTTCTTATACGAAAGCTCGGCGTATGGTTGAGAAGGGGTGTTTGGCTTATTTGGCTTATGTCCGTGAGTATAGTGCTGAGATTCCTTCTATCGATTCTATACCAATTGTTCGGGAGTTTCAGAATGTATATCCTGAAAACCTGCCTGGGATGCCACCCGATAGGGACATTGAATTTTTCATTGATTTGGGTCCGAGCACTCATCCTATTAATATTCTGTCATACCACATAGCCCCACCAGATTTAAAAGAACTGAAAGAACGGTTGCAAGATTTTCTTGATATGGGCTTTATTAGACCTACTACCTCAGCCTAGGGTGAGCCGGTGTTCTTTGTTAAAAAGAAGGATAGATCGATGAGGAGGTGCATAAATTATCGGCAGTTGAACAAAGTCACCATCAGGAACAAGTATCCATTGCCGAGGATTGATGATTTGTTTGATTAGCTTCAAGGTACCATGGTATTTTCGAAGATTGATTTGATATGTGGCTACTATCAGTTGAGGATTAGTGCATCTAATGTCACTTGGACAACTTTTCTCACTTTGTACGGTCGTTATAAGTTTCTAGTGATGTCATTTGGGTTGAAAAATTCCCTAGCAACATTTATGGATTTCATGAACCAGGTGTTCAAGCCCTACCTAAAGTCCTTTGTGATTGTTTTCAATGATGATATCTTCATCTACTCCCGTACCAGAGAAGAGCATGAGCAGCATCTTTGGGTCGTTCTTTAGACTCTGAGACACAGTCAATTATATGCTAAGTTTTTGAAATGTTAGTTTTGGTTGAGTTCAGTTGCATTCTTGGGTGACGGTGTATCAGCAAGGGGTATTCATATGAATCCTAAGAAGATAGAGGCAGTCAAGGACTAGCCTATGCCCACGTCAGCTACAGATATTCGGAGTTTCTTTGGTTTGGCAGGTTATAACCATCGGTTTATTGAGGGGTTTTTATCTATATAAGCCTCGATGACAAGGTTGAAACAAAAGGGTGGCCGGTTCAGGTGGTTGGATGAGTGTAAGGCGAGCTATCAGAAGCATAAGACAGCTTTGACTACGACACTGGTGTTGGTGTTGCCCATAGGTTCAGGGCCATATAAAGTATATTGTGGCGCATCTCGTATTGAACTTGGTGTGGTGCTAATGCAGAACAGTAAGGTTATTGAATATGCTTCTGGACAGTTGAATATTCACGAGAAGAATTATCCAGTTCATGTCTTGGAGCTAGCAGCCATTGTTCACGTGCTGAATATTTAGAGACATTATTTATACGGTGTATCGTATGAGGTGTTCACGGATCATAAGAGTTTACAATATTTGTTCAGGAAAAGGGAGATCAATTTGAGGCAGAGAAGGTGGTTGGAGCTATTGAAAGACTATGTTATCACTACCTTGTATCATCCCGGGAAGGCCAACATGGTGGCCGATGCTTTGAGTAGTAATTCGGCTAGTATAGGTAGCTTTGCATATATTCTAGTCGGTGAGTGATCGCTTTCTTTGGATGTTAAGGCCTTGGGCAATCAGTTCGTGAGGTTGGATGTTTCTGAGCCCAACAGTGTTCTAGCTTGTACAGCTGCTTAGTCTTTATTATTTGAGTTTTCAAAGATTGACAATATGATGATTGTCATTTGCTTTCCCGTAGGGATACAGTGTGGCACGAAAGTTCCAAGCAGGTTACAGTTGGAGATGATGGAGTTTTGAGAATGCAGGGTTGAGTTTGTGTGTGTATTATGGATGGACTTCGTGAGTTTATTCTAGAGAAGTCCCATAGTTCCCGGTATTCTATTCATCTCGGCGCTACCAAGATATATTAGGACTTGCGGCAACATTATTGGTGGAGGAGGATGAATAAGGACATTGTTTCATATGTAGCGCAGTGTTTGAATTGACATCAGGTAAAGTACGAGCATTAGAGATCTGGTGGTTTACTTCAGACGATTGAGATATATGAGTGGAAGTGGGATCGTATTATTATGGATTTCATTGTTTGACTCCCACGGACTCAGAGAAAGTTCGATGCAGTATGGATTATTGTGAATAGGCTGACTAAGTTAGGCCATATATTTCCTGTGGCAATTTTCTATTCTTTAGAGTGTTGGTAGAGATCGTTCGTCTTCATGGTGTGCCCGTGTCTATCATTTCTGATCGAGGTACGAAGTTTACCACATATTTTTGAAGGACATTACATTATGTGTTGGGTACGCGGGTTGAGTTAAGCATAAGATTTCATCCTTAGATGGATGGACAGTTCGAGCGTACTATTCTAATTTTGGAGGATATGTTTAGTTCCTATTTTACTGACTTTGGAGGTTTTTGAATTCAATTTTTGCCATTAGCGGAGTTTGCCTACAACAACAATTACCAGTCGAGCATCCAAATGGCTCCCTATGAGGCATTCTATGGTAGACGTTGTCGATCACCAGTTGGGTGGTTTGAGCTGGGGGAGGATCGATTATTAGGTATAGATTTAGTATAGGATGCCTTGGATAAGGTTAAGATCAATTAGGATAGACTTCGTATAGCTCAGTCTAGGCAAAAGAGTTATGCCGATCGTAAGGTTTGTGATGCGGCATTCATGGTCGGAGAGGGGATGTTGCCTTGAGTGTCTCCCATGAAGGGCGTGATGAGATTTAAGAAGAAGGGCAAGCTAAGCCCTAGGTTCATCGGACCTTTTGAGATCCTTGATCGAGTGGAGAGGTTTCTTACAGACTTGTATTGTCGTCAGGTTTATCAGTTGTGCGTCCACTGTTTCATGTGTCCATGCTTCGGAAGTATCATGGCGATCCATCCCACGTGTTAGATTTTAGCACTGTCTAGTTGGACAAGGATTTGACCTACGAAGAGGAGCTAATACATGTTCTATACCAACAGGTTCAGCAGTTGAGATCGAAGAGTTACCATTCGGTTTGAGTACAGTGGATAGGTTAGCCTGTTGAGGCAGCTACCTGGGAGTCCGAGTCTTATATGTGGAGCATATAGCCCCATCTTTTAACCGACTCAGGTACCTTTCTAGGTCCGTTCAAGGATGAACGGTTGTTTTAGTGGTGGAAAATAGATGACCCAAAATGTCATCTTCTATTTTAGAATCCCATTCCGTGTTCCGAGGCCTTGGAAACCTTATTTTGTCTCTTTTCGATTTACGTATGCAGTCCAGGCATAAATCCTGAAATCCCTTAGGTCAAAAATTTAAGAAATGATGAGTTTTTGCTTAAAAAGATGATTTTAATTGACTTCAGTCAAATTTTGGGTAAACGTACCCACCATTGTTCTGACGGTCCCTGAGGATTCGTAGTAAAATACGGAACCTGGGCATATGCCTAGAATCGAATTCCGAGGTCCCTAGCCCGAGAAATAAATTTTTGAAAGAAATTGATAAGACTGAAAAAATGTAATAATTTAAAAGATTGATCTTATTGATATCGGGCCCGTATTTTGGTTTTAGAGCCCAATACAGGTACATTATGATATTTAAACCTTATCTGTCAAATTTTGTGAAAAACGAGACTGATTTGACGTGATTCATACCTTTGGTTGAGAAAATAGAACTTTTGATTTTCTTGAAAAAATTCATGCAATTTGATGATAAATTCATAGTTTTAGGTGTTATTTTTGGCGATGTGACCGCACAAGCAAGTTCGTATGATGTGTTAAGACTTGTATGATGTTTGGTTTGGAGCCCTGAGGGCTTGGGCGAGTTTCGGATAGGCTAAAGGATATTTTAAACTTGAAAATTTTGGTGTTTTTGACTTATGTTGTTATCTGGTATGTCCTTCTTTACGTTCGCAAAGGGTCTCTCGCGAACGTGAAGGGTATATTGGTCCGAATGAGAAATCCTTCTACACGAATGCGTAGACTTAGCGGCATTATCCTTCGCGAACGCAACCAGGTTATCACGAACGCGAAGCATGAGACTTTAGTCCTAAATTGTCTTTGCACATTGGGGTGTGTGGGGTAATAGGTCTCTATCAATGAAGTTCCTCTCCTGGATCAACTTTTTCACCGACCACCACTCCCTAAATTTATTGTATGCCACCTCACTCACGAACTTATCTCGCCAAACTTCTGGCTTCCTCATTCTATCTACACCCCCAACCCTTGGTTCACCTCCTTCAGCTTCCTCCTCATCTCCTTCTACTTCCCCCTCTTCTCCTCCTCCAACCTCTCTGGATAAGGAAGTTGTGGAGAGATGGAATATTCCCCACTACCTGCTGCGGAGCCCTCAAATGACTCAGAATCTACATTTGTTGGAGCTTGGGCAAGGTCTCTCCGGCCAGTCTTGTATGTACTCTGGCACGGAGTCTGAGGAAATTCCCCATAATTGCTCATACTCACTCCCTAAAGAATGTGAATCAGCTCTGTTAGCAGCTTTGATCAGCTTTCTTGTATTTTTGATGTTTTCACTGGCTTGGGGAGTGAGTCTTATCATTTTCTTTCACTTTCCCCCTCGGCAGGATTCACCTCTTCTCGGTTTTTTAGATCCTCTACCCTTTTGTTTTACTTTTATCTACAAACACAATTCAATTAGCTTATTAGTGTCAATGTAATCAGTTAAGAACAAAGTTGCGTAAGCACAAAGGAAAAAGTTGCAGATAGTTTGCAGCAGTTGCCCAGTGCAGACCGCACAAAATGGTGTGCGGTCGTACAGGGGCTATCGCAGACACCACAAAAACAACCACTGTTCGCACAGGCATAAGGTTCAGAAACACATCCTCTATATCTAGGCAGTGCAAACCATGCAAAATCAATCACGGCCGCACTGAGGTCACCGCAGGCCGCACAAAATCAACTGCGGGCCGCACAAAAGTGGGGTTCAGACTACCCACTCTCTATATCAAGTCAGTGCAGACCGCACAAAATCAACCGCGGCCTACTGCCAAAGATTTATCTTCTCAGCATTCATCAGATTGGTCCGCACAAAATGGTATCACGGACCACATTAGGGCACCGCGGATCGCATATAATTTACCGCGGTCCGCACAGAGTGCCCAATTTTTGCACTAACATAGGGTTCATGAAATTTTGCTTTTAAGTCAAATTTTGCACCTAGTAGGTGTTGCTAAGTGATTACCCAGTCGATTAAGCTGACTAATTCCACATGACTCAAAATTTAAACTAACCTAACTTAGCAATTAAGAAAGTACGAGAGAACGAAGAAATAGAAGCTAAGAAAAACGAAAATTAAATGAAATTGACAAAATTAAACAAGTAAAAGGGAGATTATGTTACCAGATTATGAGATGAATTGAAGCAAATAAGTTCCAACGAGTAATTTCCAGCAAGTAAGGGTGGTGAACAGTGTTTTCTTAGGTCTGTGAGGCAAAAGTACGAAAAGAGTAAAAGGAGGTCCCCGGGGTTTATTTATAGAGAAAGCCCTTGGGCCCATTCTCACGTACCAGTGCGGACTGCACAAAAAGGACTGCGGTCTGCATTGGGCTATTTTGTTCCAAGTCATCTTAGCAACCCACCGTGGTCCGCACAAAATAGAGCACAGTCGCGGTGGTCCACCGCTCCAAATCAACTACGGTCGCGGTGGAAAACTTTAGAGACTACTCTCATCACCCTTTACCAGTGCGGTCCGCACAAAATGGTAGTGCAGCCGCACTGGAAACTTCAGAGACCTGTGCATTTTTTCAATTATGTCCTGCACTGTATCAACTCAATCCTATAAAATCTCACAACTAGTTAGCCCAAAAATCAATCCTATACTACAAAGAAAATCAAAGAAAATAAGAACAAGAACACATGGGTTGCCTCCCAAGAAGCGCCTGATTTAACGTCTCAGCACGACGTATGTTACCATCCAATCATTTGAAATGAACAACAGCAACCACATGGCCAAATACTATTTGACTCTATGCCCATTAACTCTAAAAACTTCCCCACTTTTGTTCTTCAAATCAAGAGCACCAAATGGGGTCACACGCACTACTTCAAATGGTCCGCTCCACTTTGACTTTAGCTTTCCCGGAAACAACCGCAGTCGAGAGTTGAATAAGAGCATCGAATCACCCACTCTAAACTCCTTTCCACAAGCATATTTGTCATGAAGGTACTTCATCTTGTCCTTCTACAAGGACGAACTGGAGTATGCATGGAACCGGAATTTATCAAGTTCATTTAGTTGCTCAATCCGAAGATTTGCAGCTACATCCCACTCAAGATTCAACTTCTTCAAGGCCCACATGGCCTTGTGCTTCAACTCCACTAGTAAATGACATGATTTTCAAAACACCAACCGGTACGGAGACATAATAATTGGAGTCTTGTAAGCGGTCCGGTAAGCCCATAGAGCATCATCTAACTTTTTAGACCAATTGATCCTATTTGCATTGACAGTTTTGGACAAAATTCTCTTGTCCCTATTATAAACTTCAACCTGGCCACTTGCTTGAGGATGATAAGGCATAGAAACTTTGTGGTTGACGTCATACTTGGAAACCAAGACATCAAAAGCTCTATTACAAAAATGCGATCCTCCATCACTAAGAATTGCCCGAGGGGTACTAAACCTTGTGAATATGCTCTCTTCAGAAATGCCACCACACTCCTAGCTTCATTGTTGAGCAGGGCCACGGCCTCAACCCATTTTGAGACATAATCAACCACTACAAGAATTTAAGTGTTTCCACACAAGCATAAAGGGCCCATAAAATAAATGCCCCATACATCAAAGATATCAACTTTGAGAATGGTGTTTAGTGGCATCTCATCTTTCTTGGAAATCTCGCCCGCTCGTTGGCATTGATCATATTGTTTTGCTAGACCACTTGCATATTTGAACAAGGTTGGCCAATAAAACCCAGAACTAAGGCCTTTAGAAGTTGTCCTCGCCCCGCCACGATGGCGAACGTAGGGAGAGGAATAACAAGGATCCAAAATACTCAATTGTTCCTTCGGGACACACCTTCGGGTCACACCATTCGTGCAAATCTTGAACAAGTATGGCACATCCCAATAGAAATCCAAACTATCCCATTTGAGCTTCTTCCTTTGGTTAGAAGATATCTCACACGGGATGATGCCAATTACAAGGTAATTAGCCACATCCACGAACCATGGCATATCACTTATTGACACAAAATGTAGTTGCTTATTAGGAAATATATCATTGATCTCTAGGCCATCACATGGCCTTCCTTCCTCTTCTAAGAGAGACAAATGGTCTGCAACTTGGTTTCCACTACCCTTCTGGTACATAATTTCTAGATCAAATTCTTGAAGTAGTAACACCCATCGCATCAACCTTGCCTTGGAGTCTTTATTTATCATCAAATATCTAAGGGCGGCATGATCGGTGTGCACTATGACTTTGGCCCCCATAAGATACGGACAAAACTTTTCCATTGCATACACTATGGCCCACAACTCATTCTCGATAATCGTGTAGTTCATTTGAACCTCATTCATGGTCTTTCTTGCGTAGTACACTAGATGAAATAATTTGTTGACCTTTTGACCTAAAACGGCCCCCACCGCAATGTCACTCTCATCGCACAGAAGCTCAAAAGGCAAGCTCCAATTTGGTGCGGTAATGATGGGGGTAGTGGTCAACATAAGCTAGAGAAGCTCAAATGCTTGGATACATCCTTCATCAAACACAAACTTGGCATCTTTTTCTAGTACCTTGCACAAGGGATTTACCACCTTTGAAAAGTCTTTTATAAACCGTCGGTAAAACCCCGCGTGCCCAAGAAAACTACTCACCCCCTTGACATATGTGGAGGGTGAGAAGCCTTGAAATCAGCTCTATCTTAGCTTTGTCAACTTCAATTCCATGCTTTGAAATTTTGTGACCCAACAATATACCCTCTTCAACCATGAAGTCGCATTTTTTCCAATTGATTACGAGATTTGTGTCTTTACAACGTGCCAAAACTCTATCCAGATTTCCCAAACACTATTCAAATGAATCACCAACCACACTAAAATAGTCCATGAATATCTCCAAAATATCTTCCACCATATCGGTGAAAATAGCCATGATGCATCATTGGAAGGTCGTTGAGGCATTGCACAACACAAACGGCATCCGGGAGAAAGCAAGTGTGCCATATAGACAAGTAAATGTGGTCTTCTCTTGAACCTTCGGAGCGATTAAGATTTTATTATATACCAAATACCCATCCAAAAGTAATAAAAGGCACTCCCCACAAGGCGATCAAGCATTTGGCCAAGGAATGGAAATGGGAAATGATCCTTGCGGGTCACCTTGTTCAGTTTTCGATAGTCCATGCAAACCCTCCATCCGGTAATTGTCTCAGTTGGAATAAGTTCATTGTTTTCATTTGTCACCACAGTCATCCCACCCTTCTTCGGTATACAATGCACCGGAGAAGTCCATAAGCTATCGGAAATAGGGTACACAACCACGACATTTAACCACTTTATCACTTCTTTCTTCACCACTTCTTGCATTGCTACGTTCAACCTCCTTTGATGTTCCAAGGAAGGTTTTGCATCATCCTCCAAATTGATCTAGTGTATACAAAACGTGAGGCTTATTCCCCGAATGTCGTCCAAAGTCCTCCAATTTCTTTCTTCCTTTTTTAGCACCGCCAAAGTTGCGTCTACCTGCAAGTTAGCATCACACGAGCAAATAATAACTGGTAAAGTAGAACTAGGGCCTAAGAACTCATACCTGAGGTGTCTTCAACTCCAACACCGGGGGATCCTCGATTGAAGGCTTTCTTGGAGGAGTATTTCTATTTTAAAGGTCCAAGAATAGCTTCCTAGGCTCATAAGAATAAGAGCCCATCCCATGCAAAGCATTCACGCACTCCACTCGGCTTGAACCATCATTGACATCAAGATTTAATAACACGGACTCCAATAGTTCCTCAACATTAATCATAACACTTGTATCATCAATTATAACAACCGTGACTAAATCCACAAATGAGCACACTCTGGTACAATTGGGTTGCTTCATTGACTTGCACATATGGAATGCTACCTTTTCATCACCTACGCAGAAAGTGAGTTCCCCAAATTCCACATCAACTAGAGCCTTCCCCAAAGCAGGGAAAGCTCTCCCCAATATGATCAGGACTTCAAAGTCCACCTTGCAATCCAATATCACAAAATCCACTAGCAAGATAAACTTTTCCACCCAGACAAGCACATCATCTACAATACCTAAAGGTCACTTCATCGATCTATCCGCCATTTGCCATCTCATGGAAGTTGGCCTTGGTGGACCAAGACCTAATGTTTTAAAAACTGATTAGGGCATCAAGTTGATACTTTCCCCTATATCACATAAAGCCTTAGCAAAATCTGCACTACCGATAGTGCAAGGGATGGTGAAAGCACTGGTGTCCTCCAGCTTCGGAGCCATTGAATGCACTATAGCACTAACTTGGTGAGTTATCTTTATAGTTACAGAATCCATAGAACGCTTCTTTGTGACCAAGTCTTTCATGAACTTTACATAGACCGGCATTGTTCAAGAGCCTCCACCAAAGGCACATTAATAAACAAGCTCTTCATAATATCAATGAACTTTTTGAACTGATTATTATTTCTCTGCTTTGTGAGCCTTTGAGGATAAGGTGGCGATGGACTATAGCAAAGGAGCCTTGGCTTTTGGCATAACTGGCTCTGGCATGTCAATCACATGTTCCCTAGATGGGTTCACGGCATCTTGAGTTTCCACCTGTGCCTCATTAATGTCAATCCTCACTTCATTATTCACATTGTCATCAAGCACGTCTTCAACTACCACTAGGGCTTTCTCTTGTTGCAACTCAACATCATCATCCACAACTTGCTTTTGTTTCGAGGCATTAACATCACCACCTCTCCCGCTTCTTGTCTTAATCGCCATGACATGATTGTTCCCACCCTTTGGGTTCACTACCGTATCATTTGGTAGAGCACCCTTAGGGTGTGTATTCAAGGATTGAGAGATTTGACCCATTTGCACCTCCAAAATTCTAAGGGAAGTATTATGGGAAGCCAACTGTGCATACGAATCCGCATTCTTCTTCATCATTAGTTCGAACATAATTTAAATTCTACCCATATCATTACCCGAAGAACTAAGACCTTGAGAAGGGAAAGGGGGTGGATTGTTCGGTTGTTGGTACATTGGGGGCCTTTGAAAGCCTTGCACCGGTTTCCTTGGTTCCCATTATTCCATTCGCCTTGATTGTTATTGTTGCCCAAATTGTTATAATTACCATTACAATTCCATTGGTTGCCTTGATTGTTTTTCTGATTGACCCAGTTGTTTATTTGGTTGTTGATCCCCCAATTACCACCATTTTGTTGTTGATTGCCCCAATTGCCTTGAGTTCTCCACTGTTGTTGGTTTGAATAGTTGCCCCGTTGGCCTTGAAAATTGTTCACATATTGTACCTCTTCATTTTTATCATCATAGCCATCATTTTGAAACCCATCACAATTATCATCAAATTGCTCAGAATTCCCTTGCTTTTTTGCCTTCTTTGCATTATCTTGTTGACAAGCATATTAATACCCTCCATGGCATTCACTTGCGAGGATTTTGGACTTGTTGCAACTGTGCCTTGGCCTATTAGTTCATAGTAGTTGTCAACTCCACTATAGCTTGCCCATGGTCATGTAATTCCTTATACAAATGAGTAATCGTAGGGTCACCTTGAGGAACATTAGCTCTACTTTTCCATGCGGAGGATGTAGCCGCCATCTCATCAAAAACGGCACAAGCTTCATCATTCCCAAATCTCATGCAAAGGTTCCATGGGCTCTTGCTTGAAGGACAATATCTCCTCTCGAAGTGTCGTACCACCATATGTCCCGGTGAGAAAAATTTAGCATTAAACTTATCCGCTAACTCATCCCAAGTTGTGACTGAATGGTTAGGAAGTCTCTCGAGCCAATCCAATGCTTTCCCCTGAAGTGAGAATGGAAAAAACCTCAACATAAGAGAATCCTCTGATACATTCACATGCTTCCTCCCACAATATGTATCCATGAAACCCTTGAGATGTTTATAGGCATTTTGATCCGCAGCACCCATGAAATACCCACGCTGCTCAAGTATGGTCAACATCACATTGGTTATCTAGAAATTGCCCGCCTGGATTCGGGGTGGGACAATAGCGCTTGCATAGCCTTGGTTCAGGAGCATCTGAGGAACTGCTCTTGGAGGTGGCGTAGGAGGGTCTGGAACGTTTTCATTAGCATTGGCATGGTGGCCTCGTCATGGTCCGGGAGGTACAAGAGGAACCTCTTCTTCTCCAATATCCTCAACCTCCTCCCCCGCAAGCACGTTTCCAAGATGGTCATTAGCATTTAAAGCCATTTTATACCTAAAATATTCACACACACAAATTAGTAACAAGGAAGGAAAGAAGAATAGTACACTAAACTAACTAAATAGATAGCCAAAACTGTTAGCTCCCCGGCAACGACGCCAAAAAGTGATCACTACCGACTTCGCACTACTAATAAGTAGCAAGAGAGGGTTATAATATCTTTTACCCGATTTTGGGTCGGGATCGATATCCTCAGAGAGCTAGATTTTGAATCGAGTATCTATCTAGGTTAGGATTGCGTATGTGTTCTTAAATGATCTTCTATTCATTTTTGGGATTTTCATTATAATTCTACTTTTATCAAACTACAAATTGCAATTTAAACTAAGAGTTGAAATGCTACAAGTTGTTCAAATATGTTTAAAAGGCACTAGGGTAGCAATTTCCATCTAGGTGGTCAATTGACAGGTACTTGAGTCTCAGGCACATTTGACATATTTGGGGATTATGATATAACGTTTGCACTAATTTACCCACTCTACACCTCTCGGTGGTTCAAGTGATTTTGCCCAATTGACTTTCTCAAGACCAATTGGGTATGCAAATTTGTACAAGCAACTAGTGTTCAAGTCGGGTATTACTCTCTCGAGGTTTAACCCTTTAATTGGGGCTATCAATATCTTGAATAAGCCCCAATTCATTGTTGGGTAAATTTCAGATACTTAGGCTCTCTTTCTTTAGAAGAGCTTAAGTCAACTCAACACAAACTAGTGTTTGCAACCACTAATTTATAATTTAACCATGAAATTGACCCAAATAACAAACACCCATAGTCAAATTAGCCCTATAATACAAGACCCATTAATTACCCATACTAGGGTTGAGCCAAAACCCTTGCTAATGGGTTTAGCTACTCATCATTGAAGAAGGAAAACAAGAAATAGATGAAGATAAACTCATATTAATTAATTGCTAAGCTAAATACAAAGATTAAATGTTGCAAAGTAGATAAAAATGCCCAAAATGGCTTAGAAAAGTCGACCCACGAGCGCAGCTAATGTATTACAATATTGGATACCCTAAAAATGGAAAAAGAATCTATTTATACTAAGGTGAAATATCTGGTAAAAAATGCCCATGTAGGATTAGTGTGAACCGCACAAAGTGGATCGCGGTCCACATTGGGTTTTGGCCTTCAAAATTGATCTCTCTGAACTTGGGCTTCGCGGACCGCACAGAATGGATCGTGGCCGCAGAGGATTCTAGCACGGCCTGCACAAAGTTGACCGCGGATGGCGAAGGCTCAAAACTCTAAAAATCAACCTCTTTGAATCTTGGCACCACTAACTACAGAGAATGGATTGCGGCCGCATTGCCTTCAGTGCTGATCACACAAAATGCTATGCATCCGCACTGCCTTGAAGCCTAAAATTCAACTCTCTGAATTTCCCAATCCGGATCGCACAAATTGGTGTGTGGCCGCACTGGGCCTGTTCTACATGAGTTTGCCTTGTTTTTGGTACTTGTGCAAGTTTTACTCCTTTTGAGCCGATCTTTGATATTTTGTCACTTTATTGATCAAACCTGCAATCAAGCACAACTTGTGAGCCTTTTTGGGACTATTTTGTATGAATATTTAATGAAAGCATAAGCAAGAAGTAGGATAAAATGCGTCAAAATTCCTAGTTATCACCCTTTACGAACGTGACTAGGTTATCACGAATGCAAATCATGAGACCTTGGGGATGGGAAAGTTACTAATCGTGAACGCGGTACTAGGCTCGTGAATGCGGAGGCCGTAGGGAGCATGCCTTCATGAACATGATGAGTATCTCGCGAATGCGAAGGCCTTTGGTCAGTTCGCATCGCAAACACGATAGGCTTCTCGCGAACGTGAAGAAGACCTGTCCAGTGATTTTAAAACAGAACCTAAGCCGATATTTTTTGAAAATTTCATAGTTTCTTCCATAGTGCTCAAACTTGTGTGATTTTTGAAGTGGGGATTCAACACAAAATCATAGGTTTGTGTTCTTTAACTTATCTCCTTCAATTTCCATCAAGGCCCATTAGATTTCTAACCCTAAATCTTATTCTTTCATGGTAGAATTAGGGATTTTGGGGAAATTGGAGATTTTGCAAATTCGGGAATTTAGACCTCGATTTGGGGTCGGATTCCAAAACTAATTACACATTTGGGCTCGTGAGTGAATGGGTTTAGTCCGAACCTTGAGTTTTGATGAAGTGGGCCCGGGGTCGGTTTTTGACTTTTTGGAAAAAAATATTGGGAAATCTATAATCATGCATTGGAATTGGTTTATTTAGCGTTTATTGATGTTATTAAGTTAATTATGTCTATATACGATTGAATTGGTGGTGGAACCGAGAGGTAAAATGGTATTTGAGCTATGAATTACATGTTGGCTTGAGATAAGTGTTTGGGCTAACCTTGACTTTAGGGATTAAGGATCCTCGACTTGAGGGATTAGGGATCCCCGACTTGCTTGCTATGTGAAATACCATGTTTATGGAATATAGATGTGGTGAAGAGAACCTATGCATCACCAAATTACTTGTTTAGCCGATTTCCTTCACTGTTTCCCTATAAATTGCTTTCCTGTCTTACTTGCTACTTTCTTATTAATGCTTCCATGTCTAATTGCTCTTTGTTCAATGTTGATTCTCTAATGGTGTTGTTAGCTTTTCCATTCTTCTATTATATCATAGTGTTTGTTTATGTTGGTTTATTGGTGCTTCATGGTACACTTTGGTTGGTCTTGTTGTGTAGTTTTAATTCGTGAAGTTTCATAGTTGTAGTGATATTCCATTGTGTTAGTTAAAGGTATATGTGTTGTGGAGGCTTGAGTTGATTTTGGAAACACTTGTCTTTAGTTTGTAATTGGTGCTGATATATATATTAGGATCGGGTTACATGCCGCAATATGAGGAATACGGGTGAATGTGATTATCTAGTCGGATCGGGTTGACGCCGCAACAAGGAGTAATAAGGGTGGACAGGTGGGATCAGGTTGCACGCCACAATAGGTGGAATAAAAGTGATATATTGAGGAGTAATAAGGGTGGACTGGTGGGATCGCGTTTCACGTCCCAACAAGGAGTAATAAAGATGAACATTTATACTATTATCAATTGTATGGTAGGATCGGAATACGTGCCGCATCAGTTGTTGTTTATGTATTCATTTATGCTAAAGTTCATTACTATGGTATTGAAACTCCTTTAAGGATTGTTTATAGCTGAGTATTGGTAGAAAGACTGGGTTCCGTATTTATTTAATACAAGTTTTTGTTATATTTCATTCTGTATTTCCTTTCTAGTTTAGTATAAACTGTTGCAGGTTAAAGTAGCCTCGTCATTACTTTATCGAGGTTAGGCTCGGCACTTACCAGTAAATGGGGTTAGTTGTACTGATATTGTACTCTGCACTTGTTGTGCAAATTTCAGAGCTAGTGGCTGATCGAAGGGTTGGTTGATGTTATTGCATTTATGAGACCCAAGGTAGTCCTGCAAGCGCCCGTAGGCCCTGGCGTCCCCTCCTATCATTACTTCATTTCTGCTTTACTTTATCTGAGACAAATGTTATTTTTTTTTCAAACCATTATTTGTTGTATTTGTTGACTGTTCGTGAGTTGTGATACTAGTTTCTGGGTGGTATTTACTTCTGATTTCGTTAATAGTATACGGGTAATTAGTTAAATCATGTACGTTCGCTTTTAATTTCGCTGATTTAGTTTTATTAAACTTTTATTATAATTGAACAAATGAAAAATGTGTAGTATTCTATAACGTTTTCTTGCCTAGCGAGTGCAATGTTAGGCATCATTATGGTCCCGAAGGTAAAAAATTTGGGTCGTGACACTTATTCTTCTTCTTGATCCATTATTTTCGAAATAGTTGGCTTTTATTTTCTTTATTAGTTAAAAAAGATAAAAGAAAGAAATAGTAAAATAATACATCAATTAGTAAATATAGTATAACAAATTGAAGAATCTAAATTAGGTAGCTTGTCAAAATTTTAAAAGTATTTACAACACCTCAGTTTAATGAATTCTTTGCATCAAAGATATGGAGACTTTACAAGTATTAATAATAGAAGTTGAAGTTCCTTGAAGACTTTATATTGTCGAATTCATTTTACTTTAATAAAATGCCTACACATTGTGCACTCTTAAGTTAGCCGATCGAAACATATACTAACAAGACAATAACAAAATATATGCGAATATATATGTAAATACATGATGAGCAGCTGCATATAATACATAATAAGTAGACCCCTTGAATTCAACTGTGTTTATATAGTTGAAAATAAATAAAATTTTAAACCAATTCCAATCTCACTTGCACAAGAAGGGAAATGGGTGCAATGATAATTAAAAATATCCATGAATAATTTTGTGATGACCCGACAGATCATATTATATTTTAGAACCAAATTTTATATTTTGAAGCCTTTAAAACCTCATTTTAGCCTTCCTCAATTTTCGTGCACAGTTCGAGTGTTTATTCGGAAGGCTTATATGTTAAAAAACTAATAAAATTAAGAATTATTACCTTTAAAATTAATTTGAGTTGACTTCGGTCAACATTTTGAGTAGATGGACCCGGATCCATATTTCGACGGTCCCGGTGGGTCCGTATCAAAATGTGGGACCTGGGCGTATGCTCTGAATCGAATTCACAGGTTCCTAACTCGAGTTAAGATATTTTGTTAAAAATCAAAAGTCTGAAAGTTTAATAATTTTTAAGAATTGACTGATGTTTAGTCTTGTCGATATCGGGTCCTTATGTTGGTTTAGAACCCTGGTGTCCATTAAAATATTTATGACTTATCTGTGAAATTTGGTGAGAAACATAATTAGTTTGACGTGATTTGGACGTCCAGTTATGAAAATAGAAGTTTCAAAGTTTTCTTAAAAGTTTCATTTGATTTGGTGTTCCATTCATAGTTCTAGGTATTATTTTGGTTATTTGATCGCGCGAGCAAGTTCGTATGATGTTTTTATGCGAGTGCACTTTTGGTTTAGAGCCCCGAGGGCTCGGGTGAGTTTTGGATATGCTACTGAGTGAAAAATTGGACTTAGAACTTAGCTGGTGTAACAGATCTTCAAAGTTCGCATTTGCGAGCAGTGGGCTGGGGGAAGGACCTTGTTGCATATGCGATCCTCACTTTTTTGCATTTGCGAAAACTTGTTCGTATTTGTGAAGGATGCTAAAGTTATTCTTCGCATTTGCGAAATATTATTTGCTTCGCGGGTTCCACATTTACGAACCCCATGTCACAAATGCGATGCCCACAACTGATCTAAAGTCGGGAAAAAAAAAAGGATTTTCACTCATTTTTCAAATTTCAAAACAAGAAAGACCTAGGGGCGATTTTTCCAAGAATCATTATTCCCAATAGATTGGTAAGTGATTGTACCCATTTTCTTTCAATCTTTTACTACTTTTCCTAAGAGTTCAACATAAAATCTTGTGTTTTTATGTTGGAAATTGGGGGTTTGGGTAGAATTAAGAATTTTTCAAAATTGGGGATTTAGCCCTCAAATTGAGATCGCATTCGAAATTAATTACATAGTCGGGCCTGTGGTGAATCGGTAAATGGATTTTGGTCTGAACCTCGGGTTTTGACCAAAAGAGCCCGATGTCGATTTTTGACTTTTTGGTGGGAAATTGGGGAATTCTAAATATATGCATTTTTAATTGATTCTTTTTGGAGTATTTGATATTATTGTGTCAATTATGATAAGATACGAGTGGTTTGGAGGCGAATTTTAGGAGAAAGGCCCTATAAAGCTCTGAACTGACTGTAGAGTGAGGTAAGTGTCTTGGTTAACCTTGACTTGAGGGAATTAGGAACCCTCGGACTATGTGCTATGTGAGTTTTATGTGAGTGGTGTATATCCGAGGTGACGAGTGCTTATACGTAACTGAGTTATCCGTTTCCTCTATCTTCCGCTTTTCGTTGATTGTTTCCTTCCCTGTCTTAATTGTTATATGCATTAAATATTTTTCATGTTTAACTGCTACTTGTTAATCGATACCTTCTCCTATTATTGATGTTATCCCTTCCATAGTTTCATGATTCCCTGCTATTTTCTTAAATTGACTTAATTGCACCTTCAAATTGTCAACGACTAGATTGGTCTCGGTGTGTAGCATTACTTGTTTAGATTTCTATATTGTACAAGGTTCCCTTTTGGTTAGGTTTGGTAATTATGATCGTAAATGTCTTGTGGTTTGAATTGTTGATTTGACTATGCATTAAGTATTTGGTGCTGATGTGGCGGGATCGGGCTGCACGCCGCAACAGGTTTAATAAGGGTGGAATAATATGATATAATAAGGGTGAATATATACTATATGGTGGGATCGGGTTGCACACAAAAACAACAGGAATATGGGTGCATTGATATGGTGATATAAGGGTGATTTATGATACTGATATTGATATATGATAGAATTGAGTAGCGTGCCACAATTTTAATATATTATCTCTGTTGTTGATGTTATTACGGTGAAACAAGGGAGGATTATGTACTCTACGATAGGATCGGGTTGTGCGCCGCAACAACCTGTATGTTTCCATTCCCTGAGATATGTTTTTTTTTCAGTGTTCTCATTTGAAATGCTAAGGATTGGTAACTCTTGACGATACTGGTTCTTTTGTTCTTGTTTATAGTTGGTTGTTAAATCTTCTTCTGTATTTCCATTTTCTATCATTATTATATATTGCGTACATGTTGTATTGTAGGTGACCCGCCTTAGCCTCGTCACTATCTCGTCGAGGTTAGGCTTGGCAGTCGCCAATACATGGGGTTGGTTGAACTGATGTTACACATTGCACTTCTGTGCAGATTTTGGAGTCAATCCCAGCGGGAGAGCTCGAATTTGTCATCCTGCCGAGACTTGAGATATAATTGCTTAGCGCCCACAACTCCTACTATTTCACCACCATCCCAGTCAGGTAGGGGTGGAAGCCAGTCAGCTAGAGATCGCCCCAGGGGTTTAGATCGATCGAGCGGTGGTCAGGATCAGTTCTATGTGCTCCTAGACAGGAGGGATGTTGTTGCATCTGACACAGTGATCACACGTATTATCTCAGTGTTCCATAGAGATGCTTCTGTTTTGTTTGATCCCGGGTCTACATACTCCTATGTGTCTTCCTATTTTTCCCATCATTTGGGTACGACCCGTGGTTGTCTTGCTTTGCCAGTGCATGTATCTACCCCGGTAGGTGATACTATTATTGTAGATCATGAATATCGATCTTGTCTTGTCCCTATTGGGGGTATGGAGACCCGAGCTGATTTTCTATTATTGGGTATGGTAGACTTCGATGTGATTCTGGGTATGGATTGGCTATCTTCGTACAATGATATTCTGGACTATCATGCCAAGACAGTTACGTTGGCCATTCCGGGTATTCCGAGGATTGAGTGGCGGGGTTCGACTGATTATGTCCCTAGCTAGGTGATTTCTTTCTTGAAGGCCCAGCGGATGGTTGGGAAGGAATGTTTATCGTATTTAGCATTTGTGAGAGATGTTGGAGCTGAGACTCCTAGTATTGATTTTGTGCCCGTGGTGATGGATTTCCCGGATGTGTTTCCATCAGACCTGCCGGATATTGACTTTGGTATTGATCTGGTACTGGGCACTCGGCCCATCTGTATTCCTCCTTATCGTATGGCACCAGCTGAGTTAAAGGAATTGAAGGAGAAGCTTCAGGAACTCCTAGATAAGGGGTTCATTTGCCCGAGTGTGTCACCGTGGGGTGAACCGGTGTTGTTTGTCAAGAAAAACGATGGCTCAATGAGGATGTTTATTGATTATAGGCAGTTGAAAAAGGTAACGGTGAAGAACAAGTATCCTTTACCGCGCATTGATGATTTGTTTGATCAGCTCCAATGAGCGAGGGTATTCTCGAAGATTGATCTTCGTTCAGGCTATCACCAGCTGAAGATTAGAGATTCTGATATTATGAAGACAGCTTTGAGGACGAGATATGGGCATTATGAGTTTCTAGTTATGTCTTTTGGGCTGACTAATGCCCTAGATGCGTTCATGCATCTGATGAACAGTGTGTTCCGGCAGTATCTGGATTCCTTTGTGATTGTGTTTATTGATGACATCCTGGTATACTCGCGTAGCCAAGAGGAGCATGCTCAGCATTTGAGAGTAGTATTACAGAGATTGAGGGAGGAGAACCTTTATGCAAAGTTCTCAAAATGTGAGTTTTGGCTTGGGTCTTTAGCTTTTATGGGACACGTGGTGTCTAGCGACGGTATTCAGGTTGACCCGAAGAAGATAGAGATGGTGCAGAGTTGGCCCAGACCATCCTCAGCTATGGAGATTCGGAGTTTTCTTGGTTTGGCAGGGTATTATCGTTGGTTTGTCCAGGGACTCTCATCTATTAGTTCATCCTTGACCAAGTCGACGCAAAAGAGTGCACCATTCGTGTGGTCTAATGAGTGTGAGGAGAGCTTTTAGAAGCTCAAGACAGCTTTGACCACAGCTCCAGTGTTGGTCTTGCCATCAACTTTAGGTTCTTATACCGTGTATTGTGATGCATCGAGAGTCGAGATAGGTTGTGTGTTGATGCAGGAGGGTAGGGTTATTGCTTATGTTTCTCGTCAGTTGAAGCCTCATGAGAAGAACTACCATGTTCATGATTTAGAGTTAGCTGCCATAGTTTATGCCTTGAAGATTTGGAGGAACTATTTGTATGGCGTGTCCTGTGAGGTGTATACCGATCATCGCAGTCTCCAACACTTGTTTAAATAGAAAGATCTAAATTTGAGGCAGTGGAGGTGGCTTGAGTTTCTCAAGGAATATGACATCACCATTTTATACCATCCAGGGAAGGCCAATGTAGTGGCCGATGCTTTGAGCCGAAAGACGGTTAGTATGGGCAGCCGGACGTATATCCCAGTTGGGGAGAGACCCTTTGCAGTTGATGTCTAGGCATTGGCCAATCGGTTAGTGAGGTTGGATATTTCATAGCCTAGCCGGGTGTTGGCTTGTGTTGTATCTCGGTCTTCCTTATTCGATCGCTTTCGTGAGCGCCAGTATGATGATCCACACTTGCTTGTCATTAAGAACAGGGTTCAGCATGATGATGCCAGGGATGTGTCTATTGATGGTGATGGTGTATTAAGCATGCAGGGCTGGATTTGCGTTCCTAATGTAGATGGACTTCGAGAGTTGATACTAGAGGAGGCTCAAAACTCGCGGTACTCCATTCATCCGGGTACCGCGAAGATGTATCAGGACTTGAGACAGCATTACTGGTGAAGAAGGATGAAGAAGGATATTGTGAGTCATGTAGCCCGATTTCTCAACTGTCAGCAGGTCAAGTACGAGCATCAGAGACCGGGCGGTGTTCTTCAGCGTATGGTTATTCCTAAGTGGAAATGGGAGCGGATTACTATGGATTTCGTGAGTGGTCTCCCTCTGACAGCGGGGAAGTTTGACTCAGTATGGGTAATTGTGGATATGTTGACCAAGTCCGCGCACTTCATTCCTGTATGTACTACCTACTCCTCAGAGCGGCTAGCAGAGATTTTCATCCGAGGGATTGTGAGGTTGCATGGGGTACCCGTTTCTATTATATCAGATAGAGGCACTCAGTTTATTTCTCGGTTCTGGAGGACTTTCCAGCGAGAGTTGGGTTCACAGGTAGAGTTGAGCACTTCTTTTCATCCTCAGACGGACGGGCAGTCCGAGCATACCATTCAGATATTGTAGGACATGTTGCGTGCCTGTGTTATTGATTTTGGAGGTTCTTGGGCTGATTATTTGCCTCTCACAGAGTTTGCTTATAATAACAGCTACCAATCCAGCATTCAGATGGCACTATATGAGGCCTTATATGGGAGACGGTGTAGATCTCCGATCGCACTCCTAAGTTGCAGCAGGTAATTCCGCATCTGCGGAAGGGAGACCGCAGATGCGGCTCCGCAGAAGCGGAAATTTATTTGCAAAAGCAAAATGGTGATGTCTTGGAGGTTCCGCAGAAGCGGAACATTTTCCGCATATGTGAGTCCGCAGAAGCGGTTTTGGATGAGTCGAAGGAAAACCGCAGAAGCGGACAATTTCCGCAAAAGCGGAAGTCGCATAAGCGACAATTTCACCGCAATAGCGATAATGCTGAGTGTTTAATGAAACAGTGGGTTTCGATTTTCAGAAGTTAGAAAATATTTTGGGACTTCGGGAGAGGCGATTTTCGGCGATAATTGAGAGATTTCGAAGGGATTCCATCAGGTATGAATTCGTAGCTTCAAATAATGTTGTTATAAACTAAAAACAAGGATTAAACATTGATAATTCAAGGAATTTAAGGATAAAAATGGTGGTTAGGGCTTGAAGCCTAAGAGAGACTAAATTTATAATTTGAAGGGGCTATTGAACTCTGATTCTTGTGTAATTGATATGTACGGACTCGGGGTGAGACGAGAATTTTGGAAATGTGAATTTCGTAATTTTTCGAGAAGTGGGCCCGGGGCTCGGGTTTTGCCAACTTTGTGTTTTTGGGTGTTTTTTGAGTTCTTTCGATTGGGTTAAATTCCATTAACCTATTTTAATGCATTCCTTGTGATTTTGATCAGATTCGACAC
Organism: Nicotiana glauca; assembly: GCA_026770625.1. Taxonomy (NCBI): domain Eukaryota; kingdom Viridiplantae; phylum Streptophyta; class Magnoliopsida; order Solanales; family Solanaceae; genus Nicotiana; species Nicotiana glauca. The sequence continues at coordinate 81,729 of MU682330.1, forward strand.
ACGATGAGGTTGATTCTAGAGGGAAAGCCTTAACAGACTAGTCTCGTGGTCGGTTCGAGGTGAGTAATAGATGTGGATGATGACCTGAGGATTTGAAACCTCGGTATATCACACTGTGACGCTATATTGAGGTGATACACGTACTCTATGGTGAGTGCGGGGTCGAATGTGATCGGGGACTATGGCTTAGTTCGCTCGAGTGATGTTGTACTGTGTTGTTAGCTATAAATTAGTTGGTAAACCTCCTACTTGGATGGTTATGGATATATTTGGGTTGCGTGCCGGTTATTTGGATCCCGTAGGGAGTATTATCACTGTTTCTATAATTTATAGCATGTTTTCATGATATCAGTCCTGAGCTAAACCTTGTCCTGAAATGACTAGCAAAATTCTAAGGTTTCAAACATCTAATTAATAATTACTGATAATTGGAACTAAAACTGGTAAGCTGACTGTGCATGTTTGACTTGCATGCATATAGCTGGACTGATAGTGGATCGGGCTGCACGCCGGAGCGTATGTTACTATAATATTGCGTTTGGGCTGTAAGAGCCCCTCCGGAGTCTGAACCCCCACAGTGAGCGCGGGTACCCAAATGGATCGGGCTACGCGTCGTAGCGGCCATGTGCATTGCATTGCATTCATGCATATATATTTATATCTGTTTTTTACTATTTCTGTTAGCTGTTATTACACTGTTAAACATGTAGGAGTATTGTTCATAGCTTTACTTTGTGCTATATTTTGGGATTTCTTACTGTCAGACATTATACATGTCTATTACCACTGA
>MDKF010814085.1:0-18156 GCA_026770625.1 Nicotiana glauca
TACCCGGATTTCTAGTTCGCAGACTGTAACAGAGTCAAACTTTCCTCGGTTCGGGATAATTTGGTGACTTGAGACCCTATTATATTCTCAAGTGGCGACTCTGAAAATTTAAATAACTAATCCCGTTCCGACCGTTCTTTAATTGGAAAAACTCTTTCTCTTTTTATACCCTTCGCGGGGTGTAAGCCATAAAAAAGAGGTGTGACAGGGAGTAGGCGGCTGAGAGCATTTGAGAGAGACGAGGGATTAGAGGCGGAGTATTTGAGAGAATGGGGAGGGTTTGGGGGTAGTTTGTAATTAAAAAGGAAAAGGGGGAACGGTGGCCGTTGATTTAAATGATCAACGGCCAGGATTAAAAGGGTTATGGGTTGGGTCGGTTAAATGGGTATTGGGTCGGGTAATTGGGTTAAATTGGGTTAGAGAATTGGGCTTAGGTTTGGGGCTGAGATTGGGCTCAATTCCGGTTAAAATTGAAATGCAAAAAAGGGCTAGCTTTTAAATAGCCACTTTTCCCTTGTTTAATTTATAAAAATAGCAAAATAATTTCTAGAAGTAAATCAAATATACTAAAATGATTAATAATACATAATTATCGAACTAAAAATATAGGAGTCAATTTTATAAATATAAATTACAATTAAATCTTAAAAGGGGCTAATATTGCAATTATGTGCAATTTAGTTTTTTAAAAATACTAAGTGAATTTGTAAAAATGTACAAAAATCATGTTAGTTATATTTTGGTGTAAATATGAGAAAAAAAATAAGCTAGTGGCCAAAATGATAGTTTTGGGAATAATTATTGGATTTTATGGTATAAAAAATAGGCAATAAATTGGTTTAAAAATCATTAAAAAATGGGTAAAGTTCTAAAACTCTTGAGTGTGCTCATATATGCATATATATGTTATTTTTGAAAGTATTTTGGGTATATAAAATACTCAAGAAAAAATTGGGTATCAACAGCTGCCCCTCTTTACCCGAGAAGGATGAAAGAGTTGTCGGGTAAAGATATGATGGCCAATTTTGACCGGAAGCGGCGATTTGAAAGGAATTTGACCGAGCTATGGTCTCTGAGCTGCCTACATATCCCTGGTTTTACAGGAATCATGCCGTATGTAGTTCAACAACCATTGACGTAACCTACCGACGGAGATTTGAAATGACGGACACGACGCTTGGGGGAAGCAAGAAGTATTTTGAAGTTGATCGGCTGCGAGAACCGGAACGGGGTCGCTCCTACTGAGACGGTCATTGCTAGCCGGTATACCTGCAAGTGAGCAATATAGGCGTGTATCATGCATAAACTTAAACATGATGCAAGTTCCCATTGGACCATGAATGATGTCCTTAGACGGTTAGGATGACGTCCTCAGACCATGATGTCCTGGGTCATGAAGCACAAAATTAAAGGATTCGCAGGCTATGAAATGACTTTCTCAGGCCATGATAGTGGTGCCTCCGAACCATGATGCCTTTGAATAATTATGTGCAAGGTATAAAGTGGGGTCATCGGGCCATGGCATGGTGTTCTCGGGCTATGAAGATGATGCCTCCGAACGATGACGCCTTTGGATAGTTTGGCAATATTTCAGCTTATGAAATGCAAGATTTGGCGGTGTTTTAGCCGATGCAAAAGCGTAAATGGCGATATTTCAGCCGACAAAAATTTAAATAAACAGTCGATGTTTCAGCCGATGTGAAAAGTAAAATGGCGATATTTCAGCCGACCGAAAATTTAAATACAGTAGTTTGGCGATATTTTAGCCGATTGCAAGACGTAAATAAAAGTGGCGATATTTCAGCTGATGTAAAAGTAAAACAGCAATGTTTCAATCGATGTAAAAGTAAAATAGCGATGTTTCAGCTGATGTAAAAGTAAAATGGCGATGTTCCAGCCGATAGAGAATTTAAATAGTAGTTTGGCGATATTTCAGCCGATGCAAAAAATGTAAATGGAGATATTTCATCCAAGAGAACTTTAAATAAATAGGCGATGTTTCAGCCGATGTGAAAGGTAAAATGGCGATATTTCAGTCGACCAAAAATTTAAATATAGTAGTTTGGCGATATTTCAGCCGATTGAGAGATGTAAGTAAAAGGTGGCGATATTTTAGCCATGCAAGTGGAGGTAGAGCTTAACCTCGGAAGGCAGAAAGGTAGCCTTATACAGATGATGCAGGATGGAGACAACGCTTAGTCTCGGAAGGCAGAAAGGTAGCCTTATGCAATGCAGAAAATGCAAATGGAGACAACGCTTAGTCTCAGAAGGCAGAAAGGTAGCCTTATGCAATGCAAAAAATGCAGATGAAGACAACGCTTAGTCTCGGAAGGCAGAAGGGTAGCCTTATGCAATGCAGGAAATGCAGATGGAGATAACGCTTAGTCTCGGAAGGTAGAAAGGTAGCCTTATGCAATGCTGAAAATGCAGATGGAGACAACGCTTAGTCTCAGAAGGCAGAAAGGTAGCCTTACGCAATGCAGAAAATGCAGTTGAAGACAACGCTTAGTCTCGGAAAGTAGAAAGGTAGCCTTATGCAATGCAAAAAATGCAGATGAAGACGACGCTTAGTCTCGAAAGGCAGAAGAGTAGCCTTATGCAATGCAGGAAATGCAGATGGAGACAACGCTTAGTCTCAGAAGGTAGAAAGGTAGCCTTATACAATGCAGAAAATGCAGATGGAGAAAAAACTTAGTCTTAGAAGGCAGAAAGGTAGCCTTACGCAATGCAGAAAATGCAGATGGAGACAACGCTTAGTCTCAGAAGGCAGAAAGGTAGCCTTACGCAATGCAGAAAATGCAGATGAAGACAAGGCTTAGTCTCGGAAGGCAGAAAGGTAGCCTTATGCAATGCAGGAAATGCAGATGGAGACAATGCTTAGTCTCGGAAGGCATAAAGGTAGCCTTATGTAATGAAGGAAATGCAGATGGAGACAACGCTTAGTCTCGGAAGGCAGAAAGGTAGCCTTATGCAATGTAGGAAATGCAGATGGTGACAACGCTTAGTCTCGAAAGGCCAAAAGGTAGCCTTATGCAATGCAGGAAATGCAGATGGAGACAACGCTTAGTCTCAAAAGGCAGAAAGGTAGCCTTATGCTATGCAGATAGTGCAGATAGTAATAAAAGATTCTTAGCTTATAGCTGGTAACTGATTGTGATATTGTGGCTGCTAGGGGATATTGCATGCGGATAGCAAATCCGAATAGGCACGGTGGTTCAATGCGATTGCGCAATATGTTTGTGACTCGGGTGCCTGCATCTAAAGAAAATTGTGATTTTTATAATGGGGAAAGGTTAGTTCGTTTTCCCATGGCTTCCGGTGTTGCGTGTCATTGGGGTAGCGTCGCTAAACAGTAGCTATCATAGTTATGCATGATTTAACAAATATAATGTAAGTAGAAAATAGTTTTGTTTAAAATGAACCAACGACTGCAACGTGGTTCAAAGTAGTGCAACCTCTCTTGCTCCGGAATTTTGAGGGTCCTCCTCAAAATTCTGCGCCAGTTTACTGGGCTGGCACTTCTGACGGCTACGCTGAACGAATGAAAAATCAACTTTGGAATTTTGAGGGTCCTCCTCAAAATTCTGCCCCAGTTCCAATAGTAAGGGAAATGAAAATTTTATTAAATTGTGACCGAACCCATAGGGCTATCTACGTATCCCCTCTTAAACGGGAATCAGGTTAGGCGTAGTTCAAATTACATCTTAAATAAATCATAAGTGATTACACATAATATCGTTTCACTGCATCTGAATTGATTGGCTTCGGCCAGACTTCTCCGTCCATTTCTGCAAGGATGAGGCTCCTCCAGTTAGAACCCGGTGAACCATGTACGGACCTTGACAGTTGGGAGAGAATTTCCCTTTGGCTTCGTCTTGATGCGGTGTCGACGCCCCCTTTTTTCCCTAAAGAGCGAAATCGGGTTCACGACATTTGGTAGGACAACTCTTTTCCCACTTTGGGAATTGGGTTTTGAGAGTTTGGAGAGTCGCCACCTAATAATTATAGTGCATTAGGACACTTTAAAAGAAATAAAGATAGAAAACCAGAGTTCGGGTAAGGGCTTGAAATTATCTCGAGGGGAAGGTGTTAGGCACCCCTCAAGATCCACTAGTGTGGTTCCCAGCCATGCTAGAATTGTGACTTTAAATGAAAGTAAACAAATAAACAAACAAGCATTGCAAACATTGGAAATGGTTACAAATAAGAATGTGAAAAGGATTTAGAAGTGCTAAAATTTGGAAGGAAGTAGTTTTTGTGATTAAAGAAGAGATACAAGTAAAGGAAAGGGGTTAAATAATTGGTATAAGTAACTTGAAAGAGGTACAAGGAACAGAAGTTGAAGACTGGACAGCTTTTTTCAAAATTCAGAAAAATTATTAAACTAATAAAGGGGAAAGGGGGGTCCTAGGTTTATACATTACATGGATCATTCTCATAACACCGGCACCTGATTGTGCACATAGTGTTATTGTGTAATCATCATCTCCATGTCTACCCTTCCCACCCCGTTAAGGTATTGGAGCGCGGAATGGTATCGTTTGCCTATTGCATGCTACTACCCGTCCCACACTATCAGTCCCGAGGTATTAGGAATTCTAATCCTAAAAGGGGAAGAAAGGGGTGGGGCCTATATGGAGTTTAATGGACAAAAATTCCAATCGACATTCAAAAAAGCAAGTAACAAGTAGGGGGAATGAACAAACAAACAGGCAAGGCTCACATAAACCCCATAAATAAGATAACATATAGTTTGGCATGCCTTTACACATACTGGTTTGGTCTTTAAAAATGAAAAATTAAGCGGCTAGCGGATTGGTTTAATACATACGTCTAGACAGAAAGTCTGCATTAGGCAACTTGGATCCTATTGTCAGGAATTAAAGTATTTTAAACGATTTATTCAGAAAGTACTGATTTCAGAAAAGAAATGAATGGACTAATGCATAAGAGTTGAAGGAGAAAATAAAGACTGTTTGAGTAAAACACAGGAGAGTTGTGAAAGAGTTCTAGAAAGTGAGAATATTTAAAGGGAAAGACGAGTTGCAGGACTATTTTCGAAAGACAGTTTCAGGGACCGAGTAAAACATTTAGGCAGAAGATTTAAAAGAACTGTTTCTAAAGAAGGATGAAGATTTGAGGAGTAAAAAAACATATTGGTTTATGAGAATTTTATTGAAAACATGACATTAAAACGTTAAAGACCGATTGACAGAACGTTATTGCTTAAAATGAATCAGGCGAGTTTGAGACGAATTCCTATAGGCATGATATCTGTATTTGATTTCAAAACATGCTATTGAACTGATGAAAGAGTGATTGTTTAATTACCCTATGGTTTGCCTAACGCATATGCACTTCCTATAGGCATGGTTTGTATATGCAACTAATTACATGAATATTAAGTCCTATAGGCAGGATTTCTAATGACTTTCAATATGATTAAGTGTTAAACCCTATAGACATGGCATCTAGGAGACTGAATTAAAGCGTTAAACAGACCTATAGGCAGGATGCCTAGTAAGGAAATAAAAGTCCTAAAGACATGATATCTACCCTTTTATTGATGCAAAAAAGTAAACCCCTCCCACACCCTTTTTAATATATTCCCCAAGTTCATACAAAGATTATTACAAATAAAACTGGAAATTAAAGATACAGCAAAACCTAACAGCTAAATCCAACAGCCTAATTCAATCTTGATGTCCAACAACATGCGTTTAACCAATTCCGGGATCCAGATTCCCAAAGCCTTCTCTTATCCAAAGTGTTTCAGAGTTCCAAGGAGACTCAAGGGCTCCAGGCAGTACTTACACTCTGGATAACAATTAGAATAGAATAGTACAGTGTGGAGTAGCCAGCCCTCAAGCATCCAAGTTCAGAGGGAGCTCCAGGGTCCCAAAGCATGGCTTACCAAAGGGGGGCAGAACTTAGAACTAGGAATAAGTGCAAAGTGAGAGAGGGAATAGGGAACCATGGCAAATGGTAGTCATGCCCAGCCATGGGTGTAGACTGGCACACCCCTGGCCAGTTGCTTGGTCCAAACAAATTAAGAGCAGACCTTAGAGGTCAGACCTGAGTCTGGATGGCGATTAGGACACCACCAGACTTGAGTCAAGGCTCAACACATAAAGGGGAAAGGGGAGTGGGAATTCGTTTGATTAAGAGTTAAAAAGAACTTAGTTCAAAGTCATGGGCAGCAATAATATGATGCTGCCATGACCGGAACTATACTCTCATACAAAGGGGTTAAAGGGAAGGGACTCACATAGAGAAGAATTTACAGAACACAAGGAAACGAAGAAAGCATAACAGACTGAGAGTGCAGAAACATAAAGAAAGAAAGCATAACAGACTAGGATGTAGATGCATAGTGCAAGAAAGCACAACAGGCTAGGAGTAAAGTAATCACATAGTGGAGGGGACAGTATTTAATTAAGAGTGACATACCAGATGCAAAGTACTAGAATAGCAGAACAATAGAGCAAGTAAATAGCCAGAAGTCAGCAGAAGCAAACTCAAGTTCTTCAGCAAAATACTTGAGAGTTCAAAGGAACTCAAGAATGTTTCAGACATTAAAAGAGAAGAGGAGCAGAGTGTTCAGTATTAGAAGTAGAGAAATTAGTAGTAGAAAGGCAATTGTGTCGTGTGTAGTTGTGAGAAGTGTTTTTTTTCTTTTTTCTTTTTGAATTCTGAAGTGTGAAGTGTGTAAGAGCAGAAAGAGTAGTCTCTTTTTATAGTGCAGAAGACAAGTAAGAAAAAGGTAAGAAAATTGTTTTCAATCAATCACATAGGATTTCCCTTTGGTTAAGGGATTTGATTTCAAATGGGCATGGGATAATTAAGGAAAGAGAAACAATCAATAATCTTCCCAAAGTATCATAACACAGGTAAATACACAGAGCTTATTTAAGGCAAGAATCCTATGGTATATGATTTGTGAGAAATAAGGCAAGTAGATCAATCAAACAACTGGTAAATTGAATGCTTTGTTCGAATGAACTTAGTCAGGAAAAGGTGAGGAAAAGTTCAATTGGAAAAATCAGTGAAAAATCAATCGATCCTTATTAAAAGGAAATTTGAATCAACTACATGTTGGCAGAACTCTTTTAAAATAAAAACCCTCATATATAAGCACACAAGTGTCAAAAAAGAAAGAAAATATTGGCATAGACAGTTTCAAAATCATAAGCAAAGGAAAGTTCCAACTTAGTTTATAGACTCAGCATGAGTTTGAGAGAGCCCAGGATCCTAAATAGAACCCTAGTCCCAACACATAACCCAAAACTCGCAAAAATCCCAAACCCTAGGGTTTCAATTCGAGTAGGGTATAGAAAGGAGAAGGAAAATCATTGAAACAGACACAAGGTCTCTTTCAGAGCACACAGATACAATAGCAAGTTCGAAGCAACATAGTGAAAAAAAATCATAAAGAACAGGTTTAAGAAAAGCTCAGAACTCAAGCAAGTTCAGGAGAGAAAAGAGGTGACATAGAACTTAGGAACAGTAGATGAAATAGGTTTAGAACTCAAACACAGGTCCGGTAAAGGCAAACAAGACTCAGTAAGAAAATAGTAAAGGAACACATTTGATAGACATGTAAACATGCTGTAGAAACCAGTAGAAGAAATAACAGAGCACAGATAGAAGCATATGTGTAATAACAGCAAATAGGAGAAGACATGCGAGGAAAGGATACAAGACATAAGCGAAAACTAATAAAACATGGCATAAACAGGCATAATCAACACAAAGAAACAAGAAAAAGAAGAAATGGAAATCGTTTTTAAGATTTTGAAAGACCTAAATTGAAATAGACTAGTTTTGGAAAGAAAATTAGGGAAAATCTTTAAAACCTCGAGTATAACACAGATCAATCACAGATCTAAGAAAATAAAGGAAGAAGGAACCTCGAACAAGCTTTTAGGGTTTCTTGGAAACCCTAGGAATGAGAAGGCTTGGAAAGGATCTGGTCTTGAACAGGTCTGAACCACAGCTAGGCCTTTTGAAGCTCGAACACGTCGGAACGGAGCCGGAGAGGCCATAGGACCTCAGATCTATGGAGGATCTGAATAGGCATTGTTGAGGTTGAACCTCGAAAGCCTTGAACAACCATGATTTAGGGTGAAGGGAAGTGAGCACAGGTCGTCCATGGCCTGAGAAGCCATGGACTCCGGCGAGAACTGGTCGGAGAAGACGACAGAGGCGACTAGGTTTTCGAGTGTTAGAGAGTGTTTGAGAGAAGGGGAGGGTTCAGAGGCGGCTACATGAGAGAAATGAGATTAGGGTTGGGGTTGGGTAGAATTAAAAAGGTAAGTATGAATGAGGGCCGTTGATCAAAATGATCAATGGCCAGGATTTAAAGATACGAATGAACGGGTCGAAATAATGGGTCAGGGGTCGGGTAAAAAATTGAATTGGGATGGCCCAATTGGGCATTAGGATTGGGGCCGATTGAGGCTATAATTGAAATGAAATGTGGCCAAAATTGAAATAGCCAGCTTTCCCCTGTTATTTTATAAAAATAGTAAAAATGATTTTAAAGGAAAATTGAAGATGCTGAACCAATTAATAATACATATGCATTAATTAAAAAAATTGGAACTAATTTTATAATTATAAAACACTATTAATCATAGAATAGGCTATAATTGCATTTATACGCAATTAGCTTTTAAAAATAATGAGCAATTTTGTAAAAATGTACAAAAATACCTTAACTATATTTTGGTGTAAATATGAGAATAAAATAAATTATTCGCCAATAATGATAGTCTGGAAATAATTATTGAATTTTGAACTATAAAAATAGACAACAAATTGATTCTAAGAACTTGAAAAAAATAAGAAAAAATACCAAAACTCTTGGGAATGCTTATATATGCATGAATATACTATTTTGAGAACATTTGGGTGTATAAAATACATAGGAAAAAAATGGGTATCAACAACTGTCCCTCTTTACCCGGGAAGGATGAAGGAGTTGTCGGGTAAAGATATGATGACCAATTTTGACCGGAAGCGGCATTTTGAAAAGAATTTGATCGAACCCTGGCTTCTAAGCTACCTACATATCCCTGATTTTATAGGAATCAGGCCATATGTAGTTCAGGAATCATTGACGGAATGTGTCGATGGAGATTCGAAAAGACGGACGCGATGGTTGAAAAGGTGTTTGGAGTCGAATAGGTTGCAGAGAACCGGAGCGGGATCTCTCCTGCTGAGATGGCCGTTCGCTAGCCGATGTACTTGCAAATGAGCAATGCGGCATATATTATGCATAATTAAAACATGACGCAAGTTCCCACTGGACCATGAGTGCTGCTGTCTTTGGACGGTTAGGATGACGTCCTTATACCATGATGTCCTGGGCCATGAAGTGCAAAATTGAAGGATTCGTAGGCTATGAAATGATGTTCTCGGGCTATGATAATGGTGCCTCCGAACCATGACGCATTTGAATAATGATGTGCAAGATATAAAGTGGGATCCTCAGGCCATGGCATGGTGTTCTCGGGCTATGAAGATGGTGCCTTCGAATGATGACGCATTTGGATAGTTTGGTGATATTTCAGCCCATGAAGTGCAAGATTTGGCGGTATTTCAGCCCATGAAATGCAAGATTTGGCGGTATTTCAGCCGACGCGAAAGCGTAAATGGTGATATTTCAGCCGACAAAAAAATTTAAATGCAGTGCGGCGATATTCCAGCCGATATGATAAGTTGAATGGCGATATTTTAGCTGATAGCAAAATTTAAATGCAGTGCGGTGATATTCCAGCCGATATGATAAGTAAAATGGCAATATTTCAGCCGATTTGCAAGATGTAAATGAAAGTGGCAGTATTTTAGCCATGCGAAAAAGATAAGGTGGCGGTATTTCAGCCATGCAAGTGGAGGTAGAGCTTAACCACGGAAGGCAGAAAGGGTAGCCTTATGCAGATAATGCAGGATGGAGACAACACTTAGTCTCGGAAGGCAGAAAGATAGCCTTATGCAATGCAGATAATGCAGATGGGGACAACGCTTAGTCTCGGAAGGCAAAAAGGTAGCCTTATGCAGCAGGAAATGCAGATGGAGACAACGCTTAGTCTCGGAAGGCAGGAAGGTAGCCTTATGCAGAGGATACTAAATGGAGACAACGCTTAGTCTCGGAAGGCAGTAAGATAGCATTATGCAATGCATATAATGCAGATGGAGACAACGCTTAGTCTCGGAAGGCAGGAAGGTAGCCTTATACAGATGATGCTAAATGGAGACAACGCTTAGTCTCGGAAGGCAGGAAGGTGGCCTTATGCAATGCAGGAAATGCAGACGGTAGTAAAGATTCTTAGCTGATTGCTAGTAACTGATTGTGATGTTGTGGTTGCTGGGGAATATTGCGCGCGGGTAGAAAATGCGAATAGGTGCGCCAGTTTAATGTGATTGCATAACATGTCTAGTAACTTTGTGACTTGGGTGCCTACATCCGAAGAAAAATCGTGAGTTTTGTAATGGGGGAAAGATTAGTTCGTTTTCCCGTGGCCTCCGACGTTGCGTATCATTGGGGTAGTGTTGTTAAACAGCATCTGTCATAGTTATGCATGATTTAACAAATATAACGTAAGTAGAAAATAGTTTTGTTTAAATGAACCAACGACTGCGACGTGATTCAAAACATTGCAACCTCTCTTGCTCCAGAATTTTGAGGGTCCTCCTCAAAATTCTGCCCCAGTTTACTAGGCTTGCACTTCTAATGGCCTCGCTGAATGGCTGAAGAATTAACTTTGGAATTTTGAGGGTCCTCCTCAAAATTCTGCCCCAGTTTACTGAGGTGACATCCCTGGCGATGAGTGGCTGAAGACTAGCTTCGGAATTTTGAGGGTCCTCCTCAAAATTCTGACACAGTTCTAATAATAGGGGGAAATGAGATTTTTATTAAATTGTGACAGAACCCATAGGGCTGCCTACGTATCCCCTCTTAAACGGGAATCAGGTCAGGCGTAGTTCAAATTACATCATACAGAAATCATAGATGGTTACACATAGTATCGTTTCACTACATCTGAGTTGATTGGCTTCGGCCAGACTTCTCTGTCCATTTCTGCAAGAATAAGGGCTCCTCCAGTTAGAACTCGGGGAACCATGTACGGACCTTGCTTGTTGGGAGAGAATTTCCCCTTGGCTTCATCTTGATGTGGGAATATCTTCTTCAACACCAGCTGCCCCAGTGTAAACTTCCTTGGCTTGACTCTTTTGTTGAAAGCTCTGGACATTCTGTTCTGATACAACTGACCGTGGCAAATTGCATTCATTCTTTTCCCATCTATAAGGGCTAACTGCTCGTAGTGACCTTTTACCCATTCTGCGTCATCCAACTCTGCTTCTTGTATGATCCTTAGAGAGGGAATCTCTACCTCGGTGGGAATGAACGCCTCTGTACCATAAACTAGCATGCAGGGAGTTGCCCCGGTTGATGTGCGGAGCGTGGTGAAATATCCCAGCAAAGCAAATGATAACTTCTCATGCCATTGTTTGTGACTTTCGATCATCTTCCTTAGTATCTTCTTGATGTTCTTGTTGCTGTAGAGTTATTGTGTAATCACCATCTCCTGATTGTGCACATAGTGTTATTGTGTAATCACCATCTCCATGTCTACCCTTCCCACCCCGTTAAGGTATTGGAGCGCGGAATGGTATCGTTTGCCTATTGCACGCTACTACCCGTCCCAAACTATCAATCCCGGGGTATTAGGAATTCTAATCCTAAAAGGGGAAGAAAGGGGTGGGGCCTTTATGGAGTTTAAAGGACAAATTCTAATTGACATTCAAAAAAGCAAGTAACAAGTAGGGGGAATGAACAAACAAACAGGCAAGGCTCACATAAACCCTATAAATCAGATAACATATAGTTTGGAATGCCTTTACACATACTGGTTTGGTCTTTAAAAATTAAAAATTAAGCGGCGAGCGGATTGGTTTAATACATACGTTTAGACAGAAAGTCTGCATTAGGCAACTTGGATCCTATTGTCAGGAATTAAAGTATGTTAAATGATTTATTCAGCAAGTACTCATTTCAGAAAAGAAATGAATGGACTAATGCAGAAGAGTTAAAGGAGAAAATAAAGACTGTTTGAGTAAAACACAGGAGAGTTGTGAAAGAGTTCCAGAAAGTGAGAATATTTTAAGGGGAAGACGAGTTGCAGGACTGTTTTCGAAAGACAGTTTCAGGGACCGAGTAAAACATTTAGGCAGACGATTTGAAAGAACTGTTTCTGAAGAAGGATGCAAATTTGAGGAGTAAAAAAACATATTGGTTTATGAGAATTTTATTGAAAACATGACATTAAAACGTTAAAGACCGGTTGATAGAACATTATTGCTTAAAACAAATCAGGCGAGTTTGAGATGAATTCATCTAGGCATGATATCTGTATTTGATTTTAAGACCTGTTGTTGAACTGATGAAAGAGTGATTGTTTGATTACCCTACAGTTTGCCTAACGCATATGCACTTCCTATAGGCATGGTTTCTGTATGCAACTGATTACATGAATATTAAGTCCTACAGGCAGGATTTCTAATGACTTGAAATATGATTAAGAGTTAAACCCTATAGGCATGGCATCTAGGTGACCGAATTAAAGCGTTAAACAGATCTATAGTCAGGATGTCTAGTAAGGAAATTAAAGTCCTAAATACATGATATCTACCTTTTATTGATGCAAAAAAGTAAACCCCTTCCACTCCCTTCTTACTATATTCCCCAAGTTCATACAAAGATCATTACAAATCAAACTGGAAATTAAAGACACATCAAAAGCTAACAGCTGAATCCAAGCAGCCTAATTCTTGATGTCCAACAACATGCATTTAACCAGTTCCGGGATCCAGATTTCCAAAGCCTTCTCTTATCCAAGGTGTTTCAGAGTTCCAAGGAGCCTCAAGGGCTCCAGGTAGTGCTTACACTCTAGATAACAATTAGAAAAGAATAGTTCAGTGTCGAGTAGCCAGCCCTCAGGCATCCAAGTTCAGAGGGAGCTCCAGGGTCCCAAAGCATGGCTTACCAAAGGGGGGCAGAACTTAGAACTAGGAATAAGTTTAAAGTGAGAGACGGATTAGGGAACCATAGCAAATGGTAGTCATGCCCAGCCATGGGTGTAGACTTGCACATCCCTGACCAGTTGCTTGGTCCAAACAAATTAAGAGCAGACCTTAGAGGTCAGACCTGAGTCTGGATGGTGATTAGGACACCACAAGACTTGAGTCATGTCCCAGCACATAAAGGGGAAAGAGGAGTGGGAATTGGTTTGATTAAGAGTTCAAAAGAACTTAGTTCAAAGTCATGGGAAGCAATAATATGATGCTGCCATGACTGGAACTATACTCTCATACAAAGGGGTTAAAGGGAAGGGACTCACATAGAGAAGCATTTACAGAAACACAAGGAAAGGAAGAAAGCATAACAGACTAAGAGTGCAGAAACATATAGAAAGAAAGCATAACAGACTAGGATGTAGATGCATAGTGCAAGAAAGCACAACAGGCTAGGAGTAAAGTAATCACATAGTGGAGGGGGCAATATTTAATTAAGAGTGACATACCAGATGCAAAGTACTAGAATAGCATAACAATAGAGCATGTAAACAACCAGAAGTCAGCAGAAGCAAACTCAAGTTCTTCAGCAAAATACTTGAGAGTTAAAAGGAACTCAAGAATGTTTCAGACAGTAAAAGAGAAGAGGAGCAGAGTGCTCAGTATTAGAAGTAGAGAAAGTAGTAGTAGAGAAAGGTATTGCAACTGTGTCATGTGTAGTTGTGAGAAGTGTTTTTTTTTTGAATTCTGAAGTGTGAAGTGTGTAAGAGCAGAAAGAGTAGTCCCTTTTTATAGTGCAGAAGACAAGTAAGAAAAAGGTAAGAAAATAGTTTTCAATCAAGCGCATAGGATTTCCCTTTGGTTAAGGGATTTGATTTCAAATGGGCATGGGATAATTAAGGAAAGAGAAACAATCAAAAATCTTCACAAAGTATCATAACACAGGTAAATACACAGAGCTTATTTAAGGCAAGAATCCTATGGTACATGATTTGTGAGAAATTAGGCAAGTAGATCAATCAAACAGCCGGTAAATTGAAAGCTTTGTTCGAATGAACTTAGTCAGGAAAAGGGTGAGGAAAAGTTCAATTGGATAAATCAGTGACAAATCAATCGAGCCTTATTAAAAGGAAATTGGAATCAATTACAAGTTGGCAGAACCCTTTTGAAAGAAAAACCCTCATATATAATCACACATGTTTCAAACAAGAAAGAAACGATTGCCATGGATAGTTTCAAAATCATAAGCAAAGGAAAGTTCCAGCTCAGTTTATTGACTCAACATAAGTTTGGGAGAGCCCAGGGTCCTAAATAGAACCCTAGTCCCAACACAGAACCCAAAACTCGCAAAAATCCAAAACCCTAGGGTTTCAATTCGAGTAAGGTACAGAAAGGAGAAGGAAAATCATTGAAACTGATCCAAGGTCTCTTTCAGAGCACACATATACAGTAGCAAGTTCGAAACAACATAGTGAAAAAAAATCAAAAAGAACAGGTTTAAGAAAAGCTCAGAACTCAAGCAAGTTCAGGAGAGAAAAGAGGTGACATAGAACTTAGGAACATTATATGAAATAGGTTTAGAACTCAAACACAGGTCCGGTAAAGTCAAACAAGACTCAGTAAGAAAATAGTAAAGGAACACATAAGATAGATGTGAGCACGTGATTTTTGCCCTATATATATGAATTATTCCCAAAAATTCAAACAAAACAGTTTCTTTATTATTTTACAATTTTGTGAACTTTGTGGCATCTTCTGGTAATTGTTGTATTTTACTTGTGCATTTTAAATCATATGAAAATACAAAATACATGTGGCATTTGTGTGTGATCTAATTTCATATTTTTAGTATTAGTTGGTAGTTTAAGATTGTTTACATATAAAGAAAATGACAAAAAATGACTTTGTGTACTTTTATTTTTAATTTGTAGAATTTGTTTTAATTTTAGTTTAAAAGTAGAAATTAGTTAATTTTGGAAAATTAAATAATAATTTTAGTGTTAATTTGGTCTATGATTTTCTATTTGTCATTTTAACAAAATAAAAAAGGATATATAAATACAAAATGAAAAAAAAGGAAAAGAAATTGAAAAGGAAAAACAAAAACCAAAAATACAAAAAGGGATGGGGCTGTCCATATAAATGGACGAATTGGGTCAATTGCACAAGCCCAAAATGGAATATAACACACAAATAACCCTGAGCCCAGTCCACCCCACCCGGTCTGGTCCCCAGTTGAAACGGCGTCGTTTAGGCGAGGGCCAATCCTGGCCCTTCATCTTTTTCAATCCAACGGCCATAGTTGGACGTTACATTACAATAATAATGTCTGAAAATCTAATTCAAACCCTAGAAAAAACCTTCACCCTCCTCGTACCCTCTCCCGTTCCCTGTAACGCCGGAGACTACCCTAACACCACCGTCACCCCACCACACCTCCGCCGTCCGCCGACGGCAGCGGCGAAGCTCCAAATCACCCCAAAATTTCACTACTGAATCCTCATCCCCTCCTCATTCCAAATCTGTAAATCTCGTTGTTCAAATCTTAGCCATTTGTTTCGAATTTCAGATCGAAATTTCGGTCAAAACGCCACTTACGCCAATGACCACTAGAAAAACACCATGGATTCCCTATGAACCCCTCTTTCCAACCCCCATAATGTTGTCCTTCGAATCTTGCCCGAAATCGTCGAATCTTCGATTGAAGGTTTTCGGCCATGACATCACTTTGTCCAAAATTCCCCAAATTCACATCATAGGTTAGCCTTGACTCCCTCATCCCCAATCTACCATCAATTCCTCTCAAAAACTCTTTGAACCTCTCGAATCGTTGAAACCCTAGAGCCGCCGCCTTAAAATCCCCATAGTATTTGGTGGTGGCGCCGCCTTAGTTTATCCTCAAAACAATACCTTGGATTCCCTGGCATCTCCATATGCTAAACCCTAAGTCCGTGTGACTCGATTCTGGCCAGTGGTGTTCGATTTTTAAATCAAAGGTTCAAGTCCTAAAGATGCTGACCAGGTCTGCATGCAAGTCAGTCCACCATCTTTCTCCGAGGTCCTAGGTTTTTGTTTAACATATTCTTTGCAAGTTTGACTCAGTGAGTTTTCTTTCCTGTTAATTTCTTTCTTTCTATCTCGTTTCTATATCGGGTTATCTGTGCTCATGATTTTGGGTTTTGGGGTTTAATCTTGCATTGTCTTGGAAATTTGTTCACCCTAGTATAGGTTAAGCATGTTGATTAGTTTAGGATTAGTCTTAATTCCATTTTGATTCATGTTTTGTTCTTTTTCTCGTTTAATTTCGCTCATGATTTTATAATTCATTCTGTGTTAATTCACGATTGAGTTCTTCTCATTTTGTTACAAGTTCAAGTAATCAATTAGGGTTTCTTTTTGCATCTTTGAAGTCAGTTCTATGTTCTGATATGTATTTGTTTGGATTGGCTGATTAGTTTAAATTTTGTTTAGTATGCTAGTTTCGTATTAATGAGGTGGTCAAAGTGATTAGCTAGTCTGATTGTTGATAGTAGTGGGTAATTTTAACTTCAACAATTAGTTTTGATTTGAGATTAGAGTTTGAACCTGGTTCTAGCTAATTGAGTTGTTGAATGATTAGTTAACCATGGTTAATCAACAAGGTTGGGGTTTGAATTAGTAATTTCAGCCTAGTTAAAGGGTAATTTGGGCATGGGAAATGGCCTAGTTTGTTAGAGTTGGTAGTTTTAGAACTCAATCAAGGGTAGTTTAGGTTTTTCATAGCTAAAAGAACATCCTAGAACCTTCTAGATAGGGGTATAAGTAGAAGTTCAATAATTTTAGTGGTGGTGACTGTTGATACCCAATTTTTTCCTACGTATTTTATACTCAAAATACTTTCAAAATAGCATGTATATGCATATATAAGCATCCCCAAAGGTTTTTGTATTTTTCCAAAATTTTTAAAGATTTTTAAAACCAATTTATTGCCTATTTTGTACTATAAAATCCAATAATTATTCCCAAAACTCGTCATTTTGGGGGAATAATTTATTTTATTTTCACATCTACACAAAAAGTATAATTTACATGATTTTTACATAATTTTACAAGTCCATTTGGTATTTTTAAACTAAAATTGCATGAAATTGCAATTTTAGCCTATTTCTCGATTCAATAGCATTTTTAATCACAAAATCATTCCCAATATTTTTAAATTAACACTTACATATTTTTTATTAAATTAGTATTTTTAATCTTAACTTTAAACAGCTTTTACTATTTTTTTAAATTCAAAAAGGGAAAAATAGCTATTTCAATTGTAGCCCATTTTACTTTCAATTATAGCCTGATTTGCACCCCAATCTCCCCCCAAATTAAATGACCCAATTCCGTTTCATACCCGACCCAGACCCAATCAAATAAACCCACCCGGTCGGCCTTTTAATCTAGGCCGTTGATCACTTTGATTAATGACCATGATCCTCCCTTTCCTTTTTAATTCACCAGCCCACCCCTAACCCTAATCATTCTAATCAGAAAGCCACCCTTATATCCCCCTCGTCTCTCAAAATTCTCACAACTACCCTCCGAAACCCTAGCCCCTTCACCGGTCTCCGACCTCATTTCACCGGAAACCATGGCATCTCAGGCCCTGGGTAGTCTGTACCTACCGCCACATACCTCTATGCTCTTTTTGCTCGAGGTTTCAGAGTCCGACTTTGAAGAACCTGGCTCAAAATCTTTCCGATTCAAGTTCGATGGCCCTTTCCGGCTCATCTCCGGTGAGTCCTAGCCCTCTAAGTCCATCTCCGACTCAGGACCAACCCATTCCAGGCCTTTCTCATTTTCTAGGGTTTTCTCTGAAACCCTAAGCCCTCGAGGTTTTTCTTTATTTCTCTTTAAGGTCTACTTTAGATCCGTGCTATTTTCTAAGATTTTAAAGTATTTTTCACATCTTTTCGATTTTTGTTTTCAAAACTGTTCATCTTATTAAAACTTAGGGTTTCCGTGATTTTTTACTCCTTCTACTGCTATCTCTTACTATATTTTTACTTTGCTATAATTCCTAAGTGTTTTCACTATGGTTTCTGCGTATTT
>MU682340.1:0-14303 GCA_026770625.1 Nicotiana glauca
TATTCCTCGACTGTCCGTGGATCTCCCGAGAATTGAACCCGTAGTCCGTCTCATTTAAATATCTAGGGGCTCCCGAGAACTGAACCCGTAGTCCTTCATATCAGTTACAAAAGGATCTCCGGGAATCGAACCCGCAATCCATTTTATATCAGTAGCAAGGATCTCCGGGAATTGAACGCGCAGTCCGTTTTATATCAGTAGTATAGGATCTTCGGGAATTGAACCTGCAGTCCATTTTATCAGTAACAAGGATCTCCGGGAATTGAACCTGCAGTCCATTTTATCAGTAACAAGGATCTCCGGGAATCGAACCCGCAGTCCCAATGTAAAAACACAACCAAAACAGAGAAACATTCAGAGAATGAAATACACAAATACAAATAACAGTTAAGTTCTGGCCCAACATGCTTCACGTAATTTCAATTAAAGCAATTAAGCAATTAGACAGTTAATTCTATCTTGTCATACTCCTCTAACTAACACAGGGTTAGTCTTGCATTTAAATCAGTCAAATAACGGAGAAAACACAATTTGAGCAATTCAAGCAAAAGTGGATTTTCAACAATTTGCACAAGTACACGCTCGTCACCTCGCGTACAAGGCATTTAAATCAACACATAAGATGTCCTAAGGGAAGAGGTCCCCCACACAAGGTTAGACAAGCCACTTACCTCGAACCGGTATAAAACCACTAAGAAACAATGCCCTTGCCACGAGTATCCGACTCTGAGTGGCCCAAATCTATTCAAACCAATTACATATTGTAAATAAAATCGCAAGTAACTAATTACACTGTCAAAATTAAAGCTAAGGCGCAAAAATAGGTAAAATGACCAAAATGCCCCTCTAGACAATGCCTCGGAATCAAAATATTTTTACATTTTTAGAACCCTCGCACTCTCATGAGTCTAACCATATAAAAATCTCCCAAATCGGAGGTCAAATGCCCCTTCAAATCGTCACTATTAGGTCTAAGGATTTTACCCCAAGTTTCATTCAAAATCCGAAATTAAAGGTTGAATTCGAGGTTANCATCTCCCAAAATCGAGCTCTCTAGCTTGAGTTTTTGTAAAAATGAAGAAGGGTTCGTTTTGAAATGTTATATCTGCCCAGGGATTTTCTTCAGTGCGATCGCATAAGAAGGAATGTGATCGCGTAGAGTAAAAATTGAAGGCCTGGAAAATGGTCTATGCGAACGCAGGGATGGACCTGCGATCGCATAAGGTAAGGAAACAGACCTATGCGATCGCATTAGAGTCTATGCGATCGCGGAGAAGGGAAAACAGAAGCTATACGATCGCAGGAGGGAAATATGCGATCGTATTGAAGGAAAAAGGGCCACCTCAGAAATTACACTACGCGATCGCATGAATGAGTATGCGATCGCAGAGGGTAAAAACCTGCAACATCAACAGCAGAAAAATCTGCAATGTTTTTCAACACAAAATGCCCCGTTGGGCATCCGAAACACATCCGAGGCCCCCGGGACCTCAACCAAACCTACGGACATATCCCATAACATCATTCAAACTTGCTCAAATCCTTAAATCACCTAAAACAACACCGGAAACACGAATTAATCAAAGATTCAAGCCTATGAACTTCAAATTCTAACCAAACACACTTTCAATAAAAAATCTATCCAAAACTTGTCCGAATGACCTGAAATTTTGCACGCACATCCAAAATGACATGATGAAGCTACAGCAACTTCCGAAATCCCAAACCGACCCTCGGATCAAAAATTCACTATCGGATCGGAACTTCAAAAATTCCAAACTTCGGCATTTCAAGCCTAAATGAGCTACGGACCTCCAAATTACATTCCGAACATGCTCCCAACCCCTAAATCACCTAACGGAGCTAACGGAACCATCGGATTTCCATTCCGAGGTCGTTTTTACATTGCTCCAAATACGGACCATTTTTTTCAACTCTTAAGCTCTCGTTTAGGGACTAAGTGTCCCAAAACACTCCGAATCCTAGAACCGAACATCCCGGCAAACCAAAATAGTAGAAATGAACTTAGGGAAAGCCGTAAATGGGGGATCGGGGCGTAAATTCAAACAATGACCGGCCGGGTCGTTACAAGTCTGCTCCCGCTTCTGCAATTTCCTGACCGCATCTGCGGTCATCGCAGATATGGGGACCAAGCCACACCTATGATCCAACTGCGGACCTGCACCTAAAATCCACTTCTGCGAACCTCGCACTTGCGGTGCCCACTCCACAGGTGCAGTTAAGACAGAACCAGCAGCTTCATAAACATTTTCCAAATTTCAAACTCTCTGTAAACCATCCGAAATCATCCTGAGGCCCTCGGGACCTCAACCAAACATGCCAACACATCCCATAACATCATTCAAACTTAGTCGAAGAATCACTCCAAAACAACATCAAAAAACAAAATTACCTTCGGATTCAAGCTTACGAACTTCTAAACTTTCAAATTTCGCAAACGATGTCGAAACCTATCAAATCACGTATGAATAACCTCAAATTTTGTACACACATCACAAATGATAACACGGAACTACTCCAACTTCTAAAATTCTATTCCGACCTTGATATCAAAAGTTCCACTGCCGACCAAAATTGTAAAAATTCTAACTTTCGTCAATTGAAGCCAAATTCTACCACGGACCTCCAAATCACGTTCTGGATGCACTCCTAGGTCCAAAATCACCAAACAAATCAACTGAACCATCAAAATTCAAATCCGAGGTCAAATACTAAAAAGTCAAAACTTGGTCAAACCTTTCAAAGCTTCTAGTTTAGACCATTCTCCCAAATCAATTCCGGATAACCTGAAAACTAAAACCGGCGATTCACTTAAATCATAATACATCATACGGATCTACTCATGACCTCAAACAACCGAACGAAGTGAAAATTTCTCAAAATGACCAGTCGGGTAATTACATCCTACAAGGAGACATTGGAATGGAATCAAACATGTGTTGTGATATCTAAAGGAAACTATCGATATGGGCTTATTTTATGTTAATAATTGCAGTCTCGATCTTGTTGGTTATGCCGATGCTGGGTATTTATCTGATCCAGACAAGGCTCGATCTCAAATAGGTTATGTGTTTACCTATGGAGGCATTGTCATATCTTGGCGATCGAGTAAGTAATTAATTGTGGCTACTTCATCTAATCATGCTGAGATAATTGCTATTCATGAAGCAAGTCGAGAGTGTGTGTGGTTGAGGTCTATAATACAACTTATTCGAGACAAATGTGGTTTAAAATGTGACAAACTATCCACGATTTTGTACGAAGACAATGCAGCATGTATAGCCTAATTGAAGGGAGGATTCATAAAAGGAGATAGGACAAAGCAAATTTCACCAAAATTATTTTTTACTCATGATATTCAAAAGAATGGTGATATCAATGTGCAACAAGTTTGTTCAAGTGATAATATGACTGATTTGTTCACCAAATCTCTACCGACTTCTACCTTTAAGAAGCTAGTGTATAAGATTGGGATGCAAAGGCTCAAGGATGTGGCTTTATGCTCTCATCAGGGGGAGTTAATGCGCATTGCACTCTTTTTTCCTTATAAGGTTTTGTCCCACTGGGTTTTCCTTGCAAAGTTTTTAACAAAGCAACCAAAATACGTATTTCTAAATATGTGTACTCTTTTTCTTTCCCTAAAAATTTTCTCCCACTGAATTTTATTTTAGTTAAGGTTTTAACAAGGCACATTATATGTTGAATAGATATTCAAGGGGGAGTGTTATAAATAAAATTTTATTTTATGGGGTGAATGTCTATATTTAGAGAGATTCTAGGGATTATAACTTGGTGGCTAAGTCACTCTTTCTTATAAATAGATGGTTCTATTACACTATAATTGATCTCAAGGCATTAAGAATTTTCTCTCTCTTTCTTTGCAATATTCTTCTTCATTGTGTTATTTCACTATTGTAATTTTAAATTTTTATCTAAAAATGTTGACATACACACTTGGGAATTTTCATGGGGATTTACTTGTAGTTATTTTTCTGTCAAAATCCACAAGAAAACTCCTTAACTTTTATTAAATTTTTACCAAAGATTTCATACGAATAAATCCGCACGTAATTTACATGGAAATTTAAAATCCCAGGTAATTTATGTGCGGATTTGAAATCCCCAAGTAACTTACCTGGGGATTTTTAAAATTCGCAGATAATAATTACCTACGAAGATTTTTCCATCGAAATAAACTTTCTTATATAATCCCCAACAAAATCCCCATATAATACTGTCGCACCCCCTTTTTCTCACGAAATCGGGTTTATGACATTTGGAGGGATAACTCATTCCTTTTGGGAACTGGGTTTGCATTTTGAAGAGTCGCCACCTAATGATTAGGGTGCATTAAGACATCAAAAGAGTTTGATTTGAATAACCAAAGATAGGGTAAGGGCTTGAAATTATTGTAAGCGAAAGGTATTAGGAACACTCAGAATCCACTAGTGTGGTTCCCGACCAGACAATTATTGTGAATTGAGGTGCAATTAACATATAGGCAGATAAGGCTCAAATAAGAGGGGATTTCAACACATAATGGTTTGAAATTAAATAAAATTTGAAAGAACAATTAGAAAAGCCGATCTTTAAATAAGGAGTTATAATGCTAAAAGAAAAGAAATAAAGAATAAAGGAGGGGGTTCTAGGTTTATTAAAAATATGGATCACCTCACACAATGTCCGGTAATCACTCCTCAATGAGGGGCTACACGTGATATTATCGCTTGGTCATCATATTCATATCTACCTGCCCACCCCGTTAAGGTATTTAAAGCGCAGATCAGTCCCGATTACTTATTGCATGTTATTACCCGTCCCACTCCTATCAGCCCTGGAGGCATTAGGACTACTAATCCTAAAAAATAAGGGATATTAGGCTTATTTTAAGTTTATAGGTAAAAACTCTAAGGCGACATACAAAACACATATTGCATATTTTGGGGAAAGCATATAGACAAACAAGGGCTCATATATACCTCCTTAAACAAAAAAAGCATATAATTAGCATGACTTGCACATACTTTTTAGGTCTGATTAAAAGTACCAAAGATGAGGGAGTTTAAAGATTGAGGCAAATTGGTTTATTACATAACTCAGATAAGAAGTCCGAATCAGGCCTGCCTGCTGGTTATAATGATAAATAGAAACAGATTCAGTTTACAGTTATTACTCTAAGGTTTTCCTAAGTGTTTAGACGGGCTCCTATAGGCATGATATCTACTAAATTTAGAAGGTGACAAGATAGTAAGGCCCGAGATGAATTGTTTGAAGTCCTATATGCATACTTGTTAAACTTGTTAAGTGAGGGACTTAGATTATTAAAAGAGATGCAGAATGTACAAAAATTAAGTAAATTGGTTACAGGTTCTGCAGGTGATAGCATCTACTATTACTGATTTTATATCTAATAATGACTATGAATGAAAACGAATCAGAATTGCTCGAGGATCCCTATAGGCATGATTTCTATGCATTACTGTTTTTTAGACGTGGTATCTAATTGCAGAAACCTTATAGACATGGTATCTAAATGCATAAACTTGTTTTAAACCTTATAGGCATGGTATCTAAATGCAGAAACTTGTTTTAAACCTTATAGACATAGTATCTAAATGCAGAAACTTGTTTTAAACCTTGTAGGCATAGTATCTAAGCAGTTTGAATTATGCAGAATTAAAATATTCCTATAGACATGGTTTCTAGGTGAAGTTTGAATATGCGGAAGTTAAAAACACCCTATAGGCATGATTTCTACCCTTATATGTATAGTTACCCACCCTTTTTCACTAGCCAGCCCTAAATGTTTATTAAAACTTATTATAAACCAGAATAATAAATTACATCAGAAAAGTACAACTAGAGGAAGCCTGATTCTTGACTTCCACTCTGATTTATGAGATAGACCAACTCAAAGACCATTGATCTAAAGCATTTCTCCAATTTAAGTGTGTCAGAGCTCCCTAAAAGCCTTAGTGGGACTCCGGGCAGTGCTCACACCCAAATTGTATCACCAGAATAGGGACAAGTGCAGTGTGGAAGTGCCAGCCCTCAAGTTCCAAGTTCGGAGGGAGCTTAGGGGGTCCCAAGGCAAGGTTCACTAGAGGGGGAGATCAGAACTTAAGTCTAAGAGAGAGTGCAAGTGAAGAAACAGAGTTCTGAGAGAATAAAGGAGAGGAAAAGAGGTGTTAGGAAACAGCCATAAACAAGTTGATAATTTCATACAAAAGGGTTCAGGGGTTGGGAAATTGTAAAAAGCCTACGTACTTAGGCAAGGGTTAGATTTGGGCATGCACAATAATAGAAGATGCTGGCATGCCCATAATCCCACCAGAACACACAATACTAGAGAATACATAGAGGTTATGGTCCCAAGGGAATCAAGTTTGAGTCATGGATAACAATGCTCAATACTGTCATGCCTTAAACAAACCATCAATATCAAACACATTGGGGGTAGGGGTTTAGGATACTTAATACATAGATTCAGAATAGGAAGAAAAAAATTATAGCATGCTAGAATAAAGTACTGAATTAAACACAAGCAGCAGGCAGACAAAAAGGCAAAAGTATTGAGTAAACATATTGTTCTGATGCTGAAATTTTAATAATAACATGCCAGTTTAAAGAAGCAAAATACAGTAAAGACAAGGTAGCCGAATTTTGAAATATAGCTTTGGCTTTCAGCTAACTAAATAGGTCACAGTAGAAGTAGTAAAGCAAGAGAGAATATTTTGAGTGTAAGTGATTTAGAACTCAGAGTGTTCGTGTGTGTTTGTGTTAATGAAAGAGCAAGGTACTTATAGTTTGAAAATTGGTAGAAAATAAGGCAAGAATCATAGTTCAGCAGCAATTATGGAACTATGTACTAATTAAAAATCAAATCAGTATTAAGGACTTCCTTTACGGTAATGGGCAGAAAATATTTAAGGAAAGAAATCAAGTAGAGCATCATTTGCAGAATAGACAATTAGGGGTAAGTACATAGAGGTTTAATTAAGGGAATAACTAATGAAGAATCTTTGAAATACTCGGTTAACCAAATAAGGCAAGAAACACAATAAATTTATAGGATATGGAGACAATCAACACATAGTAAATAAAGGAGTCAGGGATTCGAAATTACTGATTTGGGGAGAATAACATGGGTTCCCATGAATAAACAAATAAACCAAGTTAAAAAGAATCGAAGGTGTAAAGGGAAGTTTTCAAATCAATCCAACAAACAGTGAAATCAGTAAAATAAGAAAAAAAAATCAATTACTTAACACACGAGTGCAATCAGAATTACACAAGGAGTGGTTTGAAATCAGTCCGCAATTGAAGGTCATTTTAGAGGAAAATTTAGCATATAAAAGAGTGCATAAACATTAGGCATGCGAGGCTAAACTTATGACAAAGAGAAGCATCATGCAATAACAATCACAAAGTCAGTAGATAGTGAACTATCGAAACATGGTAGTCACATAGGTCAATTTCACCAACTTAGTAATAGAGAAAAGAGAGAGTATTAGAAGCATGCAAAAGGTCAAGTAAAAATACCTTTCTAAAAAATATAGTCGAGTTTCAATGATGGCAGGAAATCAAAATCACATAAAAAAACGGATGTTGAAACTAAAGATTTTAAATCTAGTCGAGCAATAGATAAAGCAACTTTAGAAGCTCGAATAGGTCCAAAGAAATTAGGGTTTTGAAACCAATCAAATTCAGAGATGATGGCTAAGTAAATCACACAGCAAATAGTCTCAGAATTCGAATGAACCCAAAATTTTAGGTTTTTCACCATAAATCTAGTCTAGAGCTGAAAAATAAGTAATTGAACAAATACTAACACGAAAGTATATTCAGAAACCTAAAAAGAAACTAATACTCTTGACATGCAAACTCCAGTAAAAGAACAACATAAGGAAACACAGCAGAACATGTTGAAGATCAGAGAAAGCTTCAAAATAACTTAGCAAAACTCTAATCAGAAAAGATAAGGGGTTTTGCAGGTAAAGTTTTAGAAGAAACTTTGAGAAAAACGTTTAGAAGTTTAGAGCAAACACGGATCTAAACATATCTAAAAGAAATCAGAAGAACCTCAAAGGTTAGAGTTTCACAAGAACCCTAAGTGGTGAGAAAGGTTTGGAAAAATCATCGATCTAAGCAGGAGGAGTCAAGAGTCAGGCTTGAATAGCCATGAATGGCCGGAGCAAGGTCAAAGATGACCGAAGACAGCCATAGAACTGAAATCAACCAAGGTCTGAACCAAATTTTTCCAAGATCTAGCCTTGAAACCATGATAATCGGACATATAGAAGCCATAGGAGGTAGATACAGGCCTCCAATGGCTTTGGAAGCTATTGATTTGGGCAATTTTAGGGTGGTAGTTGAGGGCGGCGACTAGGGTTTGAGAGAGAGTTGAGATAGAATTGAGAGAGAAAGGGATTCAGATGTGGCTGGGGTGAGAAATGGTTAGAGTTTGGGGGTAGGACGAGATTAAAAAAGGAAAGAGTTAATGTGAGTCGTTGATCTGAGCGATCAACAACTGGGATTAAATGGAAATTCGGGCGGGTTGTTTTAATTGTGTTCTGGGTTGGGTATGATAGGATTTGGGTTGAGTAATTAGGTTTAAAATTAAGTTCAATCGGAGGTTCAAATAAGGCTAAAATCAAAATACAATTGGGCTATAGCCACTTTTCCCTTATTTATTTTATAAAAAATAGTAGAATAATTAGGAAATAAATTAAAGATACTAAAATGATTAATAATAAATAGTTATCAAATTAAAAATATTGGACCTAATTTTTATAGACATAAACCTAATTAAATCTAAAAGAGGCTAATATTGCAATTATATGCAATTTAGCCTTAAAAATACTAAATAAACTTGTAAAAATATGCAAAAATTATCTTAGCTGCATTTTAGTATAGATATGAGAGTCCAATAAATTAATCACTAAAATAATAATTTTACGAATATGTCACGACCCAATTTCCAAAACCGGTCGTGATGGCGCCTCTCGTGAAGACAAGGCCAGCCAAATAACCCCAATTCGTCTCTTTCAAAATATTTAAACATAAAGGAATAGCAAAAATACGACTTAATGACATTAATTAAAGATATTTACAACCCAACACTGCCCGACCGGGGTGTCACAAGTCACGAGCATCTAGAAGGATTTTTGATACAACTACCAAGTCTATAATACATAGAACAAAATCTGGAATTAAAGGAAGAAGTCTGGTGCGGCGAACACTGCCGGTCACTTTACTGAGCTATGATAGCAAATCCTCAACCAGCTCGAACCCGCTACCGGGTAAACCAATACCTGCATCTGCACGCGAGGTGCGGGGAGTAAAGTGAGTACTCCAACTCAATGAGTAATAAAGGTAAATAATAACTGAGCAGCAAGAAACCACATAAAGCAAGCCATCATGCTATACAGAACTGTGTAACCCTTTGAGAAAACAGTAAAACCGTGAAATCTTTAGAAATATCTGGACTCAGTTTAAAACCTCTTTTGAAAATATCTTTTTCCAACAGTTAAGAAAATGAATGCGAAACAGATAGTGCAAGTCAGTACAAAAGTCAGCCCCACGGGCACAGCACTCCATTAACAAATAACACCAGGGTATCAGGTAAGCAGTGCAAGAAGTAGCATAGAAGCCAATGAAATGGGAGTGCTGGAATGTCATGACAAATAATAAAATAGGAACAAATGTATGAGTGCAATGCAATGCATATGACGGTACACTCCATACCCACTGCGACGTGCAGCCCGAGCCATCTATATATTTAACGTCGATAGCACTCACTGGGGGTGTGTACAGACTCCGGAGGGGCTCCTACATCCCAAGTGAAAATAATCAAGCCATCTCGTGGCACCAACCAGGCCCTCGGCCTCAATATCAATACAATACTGCTGCGGCGCGCAGCCCCAGCCATCCATATATCCAGAAATCACTATAATACTGCTGCGGCGTGCAGCCCAATCCATGCTCAGTCCAGAAATGCACATAAATCACTTGGGCAATATTAAAATAATAGTTCTCATCTCAAAACGTCAATAAAATATTGTTTTAGTTTTCAAATCTTAGAAAAAAATGGCTGAGTTTGCAAAACAGTATTAAAACCTTGGACCGAGATCAAATAATATGCAAAGTAATGCGAAAACAATGATATCAATCCCTGAAGGATTCACATAGTTGGCACGAAGCCCAAACATGGCAATCAGCCTAAATTATGATGATAACAAGTAGTTTCAGTCAAATACGTAGTAATTTCATCAATTGGGACGGACCAAGTCACAATCCCCAACGGTGCTCTACCCCACGCTCGCTATAAAGCGTGCAAGTCACCTCAATACAGCACTATGATGTGCAAATTCGGGGTTTCAAACCCTCAGGATATCATTTACAATCATTACTCACCTCGAACCGGTGAAATCTCTAGTCGCGAAGCCTTTGCCCCTCAAATCGGCCTCCATGCGTGTCGAATCTAACCAAAATCAGAGTGAATACATCACAATATGCTAAGGGAACAATACCCAATTAAAAACAATCGAGAAATAGCAAAGATCTCGAAACTAGAAAAACCCGAGCCCCGGGCCCACTTCTCGAAAAATTACAAAATTTACATCATCGGATTCCTTATCTCACCACGAGTCTAACCATACAAAAATTATCCAATTTTCATAACATTTTGACCCTCAAGTCCATGATTCTATCCAAGAGGGTTTTCTATACTTTTCCAACAAAATTCAAGGATTAAACACCAAAACTAGTGATAGATTCAAGTTATACAACCAAAATTGAGTTAAGAATACTTACCCGTTGTTCTCTCCAAAAATCTCCCAAAAAATCGCCTTATCCGAGCTCCAAATCGTCAAAAATGGAAAATGGGACGAAGTTTGGACTTTATTCTACTGCCCAGGGATTTGTTTTTCGCGTTCGCGGTCCTCCTCTCGCATTCGCGAAGAACAAAATTCCGAAAATTCATTTTTCAAACTCTGCTCGAACATCCTCTAGTTTAATGGTCATAACCTTTTACACATAACTCCAATTCACTATTATAATATGTCTCTGGAAACTAGATTCAAAGAGCTACAACTTTTGTTTTTAAGTCATCTCCAAATTCAATGTAGATTGAGAGATACGAGCGTTCAAAGTAAGACCTGCGCAACAGAATTTCCTCTTCTTCGCGAACATGAGGCTCTCTTCGCGAACGCGAAGAACAAAACCCCAGAAGCCAAATTCTTCTTCGCGAACGCGAGGGGACCCTTGTGAATGGGAAGAAAAATACCAGATACCAGCTTCAGCCATTGCAAAAAAGCCCGAAATGATCCAAAACCACCTCGAAACACACCCGAGGCCCTCGGGACCTCAACCAAACACGCCAACATATCCCATAACATTATTCAAACTTGTTCCAACCTACGGAATGCTCAGAACAACATTAAAACACCAAATTTGCATCGGATTCAAGCCTAACAATTTCAAGAACTTCCAAATTCCATTTTTGATCAAAAACCCAACCAAACCACGTCCGAATGACATGAAATTTTGCAAAAACGTCCAAAATGACATAACGAAGCTACAGCAACTCTCGAAATTTCATTCCGACCCTCGGATCAAAATCTCACCTATCAACCGGAATTCGCCAAAATACTAACTTCGCCAATTCAAGTCTAATTCTACACCGGACCTCCAAAGTCAATTCTGATCGCACTCCTAAGTCGCAAATCATCCCCCGAAGCTAATCGAATCACCGGAAATCACATTCGAGCCCTATAACTCATAAGTCAACGTCCGGTTGACTTTTCCAACTTAAGCCTTCCTTAAAGAGACTAAGTGTCTTATTTCTTATCAAAACCAATCCAAATCAACTCTAACACACCACATACCGATAACGAAACATGAAGAAGCATAAAATAGGGGAAACGGAGCGGTAACTCATGAGACGACGGGTCGGGTTGTCACATCCTCCCCAACTTAAACCAATGCTCGTCCTCAAGCGTACCCAGAGTTGTCCCAAAAGCCAACCAACAGCTGAATAACCTTACCAAGGATATACCCGGGGTAATCCCATGTCACCCTATCTCATATAGGTCCGACAACACAACATAGCTAAAATTACCCAATCCAATCTATCCCATAAATTATAGAACTACCTTTTCACTTCTGAAACCATCAATACAATCAAAACCTCAAACCTATACATTGAATAGTCCCGAACTAGCTGTAATACCCATACTTGCAACCTCAGGTGAAGTCATATGATATACCACATAATCCAAGCACTCGATATGATAACTTCCATTCACAGTAGCTACCCACAACAACCAAATACCGATAGAAAACCTCTTATTTAGCTAAAGTCTCATTCCAACACTTTCATATACTGCCAACGATAAATGAAACACGCAACAAACCGTAACCATCTCTCAGATCAACCATTCATGAAGCCACTTCTATTTTGACTAATACCACAGCAGATTTCCGAGCCGAACCTTGATATTATCCTTCCAACAAGCTAAAATCAAATCTGTTAGTATTCATTAATGACTCCAACAATCTCCTCGAATCCAACACACCACTCTGGTGATATGACACGTCAACACAGTCCTAAGCCACAACTTGCATAATACACGCACCAATGAGGAACGGTCTGAACATACTCAAATCATGACAAATGACTCAAACGAAAGAGTTGTACCTCAAGCTCAAGAGTATCATTACAATAGAAGGCTGAGACCCCGTCTCACATCATGGAAATAGGATACCTGAATATACCCTGAAGGGTCATACCCCCGCGTGGCCTCGCCACAACGCGCGATTCTACCCAAACATTGTTACACATGAAACACCTCAAGTCGCCATGCTCAAAATTGACAGCCACGCATAATTTGATGTCTGAAACCAAAGCCATTCATTACACCCACGGTGAAAAAAATAACATACGACACATAACTCGATATACCGTAACCAATACTCCATTTACCGAGCCATACTCAATTACTCTTCCCGCTCCACTTTCTCTATGACTCCTCAATAGAACCGCACCACATGTGCCCATATCCAACCAATCATAATGCCTCGCAGCACAGAAAAGCAACTCATAGATCTCCCCAAATCACTAACAAGTTCAATAACGATCGAATCAACCTATCCCTCAACAATACAACTCGGGACTAACCAAGCTAACTCAAGCTAAATGCGTAGCCACATCGGCCTGCCAACGAACACAATACCAAGAAGCCTGAAGCTGCTCCTTCCACTACTATAACTCTTGCCGGAGCCGTACGATACGGTGCCCGACACCAAATAAATATCGAAATCCACAGTCTCGCCCGGTGACATGCCCAGCCATAAGGAACGCATCCGAAAAGTCCCTCAATACCGGAACTGAATCAATGGTAGAAACCTCTACACTGACATCCGCCACAAAGGCCCAATTAAGGAAAGCAATCCTTCCCAGTCGTTCGCTAGTCTTTGGAATACAAACCACTCTGCTAAAACATAATCCGATGCATCTCGCCATGCAACCTGTGGCATTTTCCAACATAGCCCATAGCATTATAGTCTAGAATAACCCAACACTGAGACAACCAGTCTACACCCCAATGTCATATCCAAAATCTAATATACCAAGAAAAGAAGATCCACTCGGGCCTCCAAATCCCAATAGCCGCTAACGGTACCAATACACATGATCCACAACTACTACGTAGTCTGTACCTGAGAACTCCCAGTCTCCAACTCCATATAGCACACGAATCACTGTACCTAATCCCTAAATTCTGCAGTATGAATACATATCACACCTCGAGTACCCAATCATTCCTGAGCCATCAAACAAACTTAAGTATCAGCAGTTGATCTAGTAAGAAAGTGCCACAATACTACCGAAGTATCATCAGTCTAATCACATTACTCTTCTTTCGAGACATATACTCTCGTCAAATCACTTCCAATTAGCAGTACCATTTCCTTGATTACCTGAGGCTACCCGTTGCCTAAGAATTTTATGAACTTCTTTTCAGAACTGAACTGTAACTCATCTAGCCAAGTCCTTCCGTCAATCCCATCTAGAAGAAGAATCATTACACATTTCATGCTTCGCATACCCATATAAAATATATTCATCTCCAAACCACGGTAAAAACCCAACAAGGACTCTCACCCCCAATTCCATGTGCGCAAGCTAAACTGCCAGGATTGAATCCTTCTACCCAAACCAAGCTAAGCAAGCTGCCAAAACTCAAGAGCATTGCTGCAAAATGCCTATAAGGCTCATT
>MU682340.1:21460-35239 GCA_026770625.1 Nicotiana glauca
GGGGGGGGGGGGGGGGGGGGGGGGGGGGGGCTTCAGTTGAAAATGAAAAGAGAATGTAGAGAGGAGGTTATCTATCTAATTTTGCAATGATAAAGTAATGCTATAATGGTACTGATCGATGTAATGGTACAGAAAAGTTTTTAGGCTAAATACTATCCTTCTACAACTTCTTGATAAGGAAAATTTTCGAGGCCATGCACTTTGCCTTGCTTCTGATTTTTTTTCTTTCATCATTTAGTAGCATGAACAACAATACTATTCCCTTCATATAACTGCATTGCCATGTCTTTTTTCTCCTTCTCTTTATCACCATTTATCTCTGCACCAATTTCTTCGTCAAACTTAACTGGCTTAATCTCGTTATTTTTACCCCAAAGTACTCCATACAGTCCCAAAACTATCAAAACTGACCCTACGACCCTGAAAGTTTTCCAAAACAACACATTTTGATTTAGTTAAGGATCGGATCGATGATTGCTTAAATAATGAGAGGTGC
The DNA here is from genome assembly GCA_026770625.1 of Nicotiana glauca. Taxonomy (NCBI): domain Eukaryota; kingdom Viridiplantae; phylum Streptophyta; class Magnoliopsida; order Solanales; family Solanaceae; genus Nicotiana; species Nicotiana glauca. Next base: position 21,957 of record MU682340.1, read on the forward strand.
TTGAATATATACTCTAATAACTTACGTTCCAACGTAGATTTTCTCTTGAAGCAAAGCCCAGCTGAGAATGGCCACAATCACTAGCAATAAGGGATTGAATACAGAAACATACAAAGGACCCTTTCTTTCTATACACCATGACATTAAACAGTATGCTAATGCAGTACACACCACTCCCTGCAATTTATATGTAAAAGAGTTAATTAATTTGTCCATTTTTGGAATATTGTGAATAATATTCAGGAATTCTGGAAGATGTATAGTATTTGATGTACGATAATGTATTTAACTTATATAAACTAACAGTGTAAATAAATTTTGCACTATTGCGCAATTTAAGTTTGTTGTAGCAGGTGAATCTGCCTTATTTTCAAATAACTACTATTCCACTTTCATGTACTTATCTTTTAAATGATACTACTTATATTGGAAAAATTCTATAACGCTATTAATTGATATAAAGAAAGTTAAATTTTATAGCAATAATTTAGGAGGATATACCGCATAAATGGCAGAGACAGCTCTGATGCTATGGCTCAAGGACCAATCAGATAGATTATGATCAAAGCAAAAGCCAATGATCAAACACTGAAAACTGGCCATTAGACACATCAATGCTGAACTAGAATAGGGAGCTGCATAATCCATGCTTAATCTTGCCTGAGCATCAACATATCAAAATAGAGACAAATATTAAACTTCAATAAATAGTATAATAAGAGCTAGGTAAACTAGAATATAAAATATTATATTAGCACACCTGAAGGATTGACCAAACTCCCCAAGAAACAGCACTAACTATGAGGAGAAAAGGTCCTAACATGAAATTTCCATGGTTGGTACTGCTTTTGTTTTCAGTCATGTCTTGTGCATATTTCCAGTGGATGTTTGGTTGGTCTATTGGAACTATAGATCCGTGGTAAAATGACAATAACATAGCACCTCCTACACATAATATGGTTCCTAGCATCTTTGCCTGGCCTACTTTTGTACCAAGTCCCACTCTTTCAAGTCTGCCATATACATATACAATTAAAGAACGAGTGTCAAAGCTATTATTAGCAGTAGATTTAATCTACAAACACTGATACAGGAAAAAAAAATTAGACGATCGATGTAGTTGAATATATTAAAGCAGGTTAGATATGATAATTAGAATGAATGATTACCCAAAAGGGATAGCTAGAAGGAAAGTGACTGCTGGGGTTAGATTTGACAAAGCACAAGCAATAGTTGGAGTGGTATTCTTGAGGCCAACGAAGTATGTGATCTGGTTCATACTTACCCTGCAAAATTGATCGAGAGCTTTCGTCAGTAATTGAAAGCAAAATTGAGCAACTAGAAAAGGTTGAAGAAGAAAATTTTAATTACTGCGGACTCACCCAAAAATAGAGCACAGGAAGATTTGGAAAAGGATAGAGGGAGTCAACTTTGGCCTTGTTTTCCTGGACAAGTACGTAAAACCCCAATTCAGAGATTAAATGAGAAAGATAAAAAAAACTCTTGCACGGTTTCGTCTAAATGCTTTAATACGTAACATAGAAAAATGTTATTAAAGAAGATTAGTAGATGACAATTCCCTTACCATGAAAACTTGGTCATTTTACGTGATGATCAAATGCCAATTGCCAAATTTGTATAACTAATTAAGTTAGTGCTTATACTCTATCTTTCCGAGCGACATGTGATTATACTTTTGCTAAATTAGTTGATTTCTAACAAGTAAGCTACCAGTACATCTTTTGAGAATGAGAAAGGAAGTTCTATTATCATTTCTTCTTCTTTTAAGTGTAGAAGTCATGTGGTGCGCAAGTTTATACATGGTAAGAGTAGGTAAATGTTTTCCAGCAAGGTATAATTTGAGGCTTCCGTAATTCTCCTATAGCCTCATTCATAAAATCTTGATTGGTTTGCCCCATTTTAATCTCTTAAAAGAAACTGCGGAAAAAAGGCACATGCCATTTTAACAAAAATAAATAAAAGATAAAATAATCCATAAATAATTAAAAAAACAAAGAAAAGAACAAGACTAAAAAGTCTAGGAGCAGCCAAGATTCGAGGCATAAGAGAAGGTGCGAATGAAGAAAAAGCAAGAAAGTGAAGCCGTGACTATTTCGTGAACCCTTGCATGGTTCCAAGAATTACTAAAGTAACCGATCTATAGCCCAACCATTGCATGAAACATGCAGCGAGAATTAACCAACCAAAGCGTGGTAACTAAAGTAATGAGTTGTATCAAATTACAGCACGATGAGTATTAAGCTTTGAAAAACGAGCTAAAATGGAAGCCATTGGTGACTGCAGTAGGTAGGCTACAGACTGTAGGTTTTAATTAATGGTATCGCACCTTTCCAAGAAATAAGCGAAGGGTGCAATAGAAATGGTGGCAAATATTTGCCTGTAAGCCACATGAACAAAAGGGTTCATCCCTGAATCCATGGCAAGTTTTGAAATAATATTCATGCCCGCATAACCTAACTGCACAATCACCATTGTCAAGAAAGGCAACAAGTCATGACTCGCCATTAATAATATTTCTTTCCTTCTTCCTCCAAATTCAATACTTCTTGAGAACAAGAAGAATGAGAAATGGAGAAAGAAGAGAAATAGGTAGCTAGTAAAAGAAAGAAAAGAGGCTTTATAAAGAGACTAGAAATTAAATGAGAGAGAAAGAAAGGGTTTTCTTTGGGTGATATTTATATGGTAGTAAGAAAGATCTAGAGGACAGGAGGGTTTATTTTTGTGAAGCTCAAGAAATGACCTGTATAATGGGAAAAAGAGACTAAGGGGGGAAAAACCAAAGCACAACCGTAAATGGGAAGGGGTTTCTTGTAGGACATGGATAGCTTATTTTCATGCATAGAACTTGCCATTAAATTCTTGCATAAGATCAAGAATATTGAGGAGATAAAGTAGCTTTCAGTTAATCTTTAGTGTTTGCCAGCTTTGGCCTCTTTTGCAGAAGCTTGCAGCAACCAAATTTCTATTTACATTTTGCCATGTCATCTTCGACAAAAGCATTTTGTGTATGTCACCAAAGCATGGACTTATTTGACGGTTTCATTTCAATTTGGTTTGGACTTGTCTTTCAATTTAATTTATATTATATATATATACACCACGTAATGTTAAAGGTATATGGATAATTAATATGTCTAGCAAGTTGCCTATAAAAACAGAGAAGGAGAGCAGAGAGACGAAGAGAGAGAGTTTAAGAAAAGAGAGAAAACTCACCTTTATTTTGTGTGTCTATAAATTATTGCATAAAGGTAAATTGTTTCCAAATAAGGAAAGGGGTCATTCTTTTTGGCACGGACTATAAAGGAAATAGGTTTACATAAATTGAAACGGAGGGAGTATATATTTTTTAGATTACTAATTGCACTTATTATGAATACTGATATATTATTTTTTAACCGACTCAATAATTTTTACTGTCATGTATCGAATTTAGACTCATAATAATTTATGTACAATACCAAATTCCGTTGTTTTTTTTGGGGGGGTTTAGAATAGCGTGGTGGAAATAATTGGTTGTTTTTGTCTTCAAGAATAATAGGAATGAATATATTGTCTTATTGATAAAAGGAATTAGTAAAATTTTCTCTTTCTTTTTCTTGATAGAGTATGTATTGAATAATTTTACAGGATGATATAATTTACGCCACCGTTATAGATGAAGAGAGCTCACGCATTTCTTAGGGGGTTAGAAACTTAGAATTCGTGGGTTATTGTACACGTTTCTTTTCAATCATTCATGGAAGCTAGACAATGTCACGAGAGGCTAGCATATTGATGCGAGATCCACGTTCAAAACTAACTAAAGTTAACAATTTCCTCTTCGGGAAGAAGTATTAAGAGAACAAGACTATCGATTATAAAGTATTTGCAAACAGAACAAATGTACATACGTAACAATCTAAAAATACATTTATAATACACTATTTTGAAAGACAGAACCACAAGCCATGACGCTTTATAATTGGGTAAGTAAGTGCGAGCTGTAAGCTTATGAATTTATTCAATATTTAAAAGTAAAACAAAAGTTTAATACCAATAAAAGTATAACAAATAACTAAAAAATTAAAATTACATAAAATAAAAGACAATAAAAAATTTAAAATTACGTTAAAAAAATGTACATTAAGATTAATTTAAACAATGTATATGTGCATAATAATAATGTAAGTTACCAAATTTTTTTAAATATATTGAACAACATATTCTAATTATAGCAAATTTAAAGAGAAAATGTTGAGGTGCACGAGGATGAATAGTCTAATGCACAAAGCGTGCCTCGAATATTCTTGGATATATGGGAGGGGCAAACCTAAAGAAATCGCTAAAGAAAAATTATAATTAAAAGCTACCTTAAGGTAGGGACTGAGGTAGATTCAAAATTCATGTGTTCAACTTTTATTTTTTTAATATTGAATACATTATATTATTAAAGTTATGAGTTTATATTTACTAATTATTGAAATTTTATTAAAACTCTACCACATATATTTATATACGTTTCACGTACGTCGAAGGTATAAAATTCAGATGAACTATACTATAAGGGTGGATCTTCCCTAGTGAGGGTTAGATTAGGCACACCCACCTTATATATTAATAACCAAAAGAGGAATGCAAACATTAATATTACAAGATATCAGTAAATTAAAATATATGAGATCCTCGCAAAATCATTTTATTCAGTTTAAATTGTGATTGATCAATAACTTTATTGCTTTATAACTTAAGGCAAATTGAGCAAGAAACTTTTATTGCTTCCTGAGACCTTCCCCAATAACTGAATCGGGGCGTTTAGAGACTAGTACTCTCTCAAAGTGAAATTTTTCTTATGAAATTATTCTATGACGATCTTAGTAAATCTATGATAATCTTAGTAAACATGCGATAACATATCAACAAATGTCATTATTATTACGCCGACTTTGATCACTTTAATTATAAGCATATAAATTTTAAGTTGAAAGAAAGAAAAAAGACATTGTACACATACTTTAGTTGGTGATCAGGTGAGGCATTGTTCTCTCGTGTGAACTATCGTTTAAAATAAAAAAGCAGCTTAGCTTGTTTGTTCTTATCATCATTTAATTCTACTAAAACTAAAAGAGGGCACGTAAACTGCAGCCATGCCATTAAGTTCAATCGATTCCACTATGCAATAATTAGAGCTAATAATTGTTGTATAACATATTATCCAACAATATAATTTGCGAAAGTTAATACGAATTCACATTTTCTGTAAAACTCATCGACCAAAGAAATAAATTAAAACATGCTATAGTAATATATACCTATGATCATATTATTGGATAATTTATTTGGGAAGCAACAATCAAATGAGAAGCAAAAGCACGTAGAAGTAGAGCTAAGAAATGGGACCCTTCTCCTAGCTATTTCCAATCCTTCTTCGAGGGCAACAATTCTGGGAATGTTTTATGATAAGATCGAAACTCTGACTTTGAATCCAACCCGTGACTCAGCTTCGATTCTGCGTTTCGCTTTTGTTTACGTTTCTTGATTTTATCTTTCTTATTGTGATTATGGTTTACATTTCTTTTACTTAACTAGTTTTAAAGTACGTGCATTGCGCGTGTATTTTATCTCAATAATTTATAGATTATAAAATTATATAGATATTATTCACAAAAATATCTGATTATTTAATATATAAAAAAATTATATAGACATTTTTCCAACTTAATAAAAGAAGATCTATGCTCCACAAGTACCCTTGTGATGACCCAAAGGGTCATCACCTGTTTTTTTATTTATTCCGTGCTTCCGAAGCCTTGAAAAATCTCATTTTTAGTCGCCTCGATTTGCGTGCTCAGTCCGGGCATGTAGCCGGAAAGCCTAAATGTGAAATTTTGTGAAAAATGCTAAAATTTGGTATTAAAATGAATAAGTTTGACTTTGGTCAACATTTTAGGTAAACGGACCCGGATCCGTGATTTGACGGTCCCGAAGGGTCCGTAGAAAAATATGGGACTCGGGCGTATGTCCGGAATCGAATTCCGAGGTCCCAAGCCCGAGAAATGAATTTTTGAGTAAAATTGTTTTTTTGAAATTATTAAGGAAAATTGAAATAAAAATCGATTAGAACATGTTGGTATCGGACCCGTATTTTGGTTCCGGCACCCAGTACATGTCTTATATGTGATTTAAGATATTTCTGTGAAGTTGATTGAAATCGAACGTCGTTTGACGTGTTTCGTACTATAAGTTCTAAATTTGAAAGTTTATGAAGTTTGAAGAAAAACTATTGATTTTGAGCTTCGATTCATTGTTTTTGATGTTATTTTGGCGATTTGACCTCATGGTTAAGTTCGTACGATGTTGTTGAGTTAGTGTATCTATTTGGTTAGGATCCCCGAGGGCTCGGGAGTGTTTCCGGGGTGGTTTTGAACTTAGCAAAAGTGCAGAAAATCTACAACAGGTGCACAGACCTCTTCTTCTTCGCGTTCGCACCCTCTATCTCGCGTTCGTGTTGCCTTAGCCCCCATTCTCCGTGTTCGCGAACAAGCTCACGCGTTCGCGTAGCTTCCCCAGCCTTCCTCATCGCATTCGCGTTATGGTTTACGCGTTCGCGTAGACCAAGTCCTGGACCCCCCTCAGATTTCTTCTTCGTTTTCACATTCTTCCAATCGCGAACGCGATGCCTTGCCCAGTTACCCTTCGCGGACGCGACCCTGTTTCCGCAAATGCGAAGGGCAATTTTGCCCAGTTATATTTTTAAGTTTCAGAGCAGTGTAGTCGCAAAATTTTCATAAAAACATCTGAGTTTCTTCTTCTCCAAGGTCCTTAGGCATCCATTGAAGCTTCCTTTCATCAAGACCTCTTGGGTTAGTAAATCCCAACTAGTTTTCTTCATTTTCCATCATTATTTATTAAATTCCTACGCTTAAATCATGTAATTTAGGGTAGAAATTGGGGGAAATGGGTAGAACTAGGGCTTTTTACTTTTTCTTGATTTAGACCTCATTTTGGGGTCGAATTTGAGAATAAATTATATATTCGGGGCTCGTGGGTGAATGCGGGATTGGATTTTGGTCCGAACCTCGTGTTTTGACCAAGCGGGCCCGGTGGCGATTTTGGGATTTTTGGGAAGAAAGCTTGAAGATCTATAATNTCCGTGATTTGACGGTCCCGAAGGGTCCGTAGAAAAATATGGGACTCGGGCGTATGTCCGGAATCGAATTCCGAGGTCCCAAGCCCGAGAAATGAATTTTTGAGTAAAATTGTTTTTTTGAAATTATTAAGGAAAATTGAAATAAAAATCGATTAGAACATGTTGGTATCGGCCCCGTATTTTGGTTTTAGCGTGCGGTACAGGTCTTATATGTAATTTAAGATATTTCTGTGAAGTTTGGTTGAAATCGGACGCCGTTTGACGTGTTTCGGACTATAAGTTCTAAAATTAAAAGTTTATGAAATTTGAAGAAAAACTATTGATTTTGAGGTTTGATTCATTATTTTTGATGTTATCTTGGTGATTTTATCACACGGTTAAGTTCGTAGGATGTTCTTGATTAATGTATGTGTTTGGTTATGAGCCCCGAGGGCTCGGGAGTATTTCGGAGGTATTTCGGAGTGGTTTCAAACTTAGGAAAATTGCAGAAAATGGCTTCAGCAGTTGCAGGTCCCTTCGTTATTCGTGTTCGCAACGCCTCTTCCGCGTTCGCGAAGCTTTATGTTTTTCCTTCATCACGTTCGCATCAATCCCCATGCGATCGCATAGTGTTATTTGACCCTGAGGGCTTAGCCCTCTTTTTTCTCCTCGTGATCGCACACATTTGACCGCGTACGCGTAGCCTTGCAGCTTCCTTCATCGTGTTCGCATACGTATCCACGTGATCGCGTAGACCTAAATCCTGGACCCCAGCCTTTTTCTCTTCGCGTTCGCGTCCTTCCCAATCGTGAACGCGTTCGTCTGTTAAGTCAGCCCTTCGCGAACGCGACTCCCTTTCCGCGAACGCGAAGGACAATTTTGCCAAGTTATATTTTTAAGTTTCAGAATAGTGTAGTCACGAAATATTCGTAAAAAACATCCGAGTTTCTTCTTCTCCAGGGTCCTTAGGCATCCATTGAAGCTTCCTTTCATCAAGACCTCTTGGGTTAGTAAATCCCAATTCGTTCTCTTTATTTTCCATCATTATTTATTGAATTCCTAAGCTTAAATCATGTAATCTAGGGTAGAAATTGAGGGAAATGAGTAGAGTTAGGGCTTTCTATATTTTCTTGATTTAGACTTAGTTTTGGGGTCGAATATGAAAAAAATTATATATTCGGGCTCGTGAGTAAATGGGGGATTTGATTTTTGTCCGAACATCGTATTTTGACCAAGCGGGCTCGAGACCAATTTTGGAATTTTTGGGAAGAAAGCTTGGAAACCTATAATTAGACCTTGAGTTTGATTTGTTTAGCATATATTAATATTATGAAGTCATTATTGTATAGATTTGATTGAGTTGGAGCCGAATTCGAGAGAGAAAACGGTTATTGTGGATTAATTTGGCCGTGGAAGTTGAGGTAAGTGTTTGGTTTAACCCTAGCTTGAGGGAATAGGAGTTGAGTCTTGTTTGCTACTTGCTAATTGATCGAATACGATGTATAGGCATGGTGACGAGTATCTATACATTGGTGTCTAGCATGACCGTGAGTCCTTATTTGCGGAGAGTTGGTTGTTGTTATTCCTTCTATGCTTAATTGATGACTTCTATATGTTAAAGGCCTTGTGATAGAAATTGTGATCTTGAAACTTCGTGGAGCATTGGCTCGGCTCGAAATACAAATTGTGAAGGTGTGTGAGGTGAGTAACTCCTTGGAGCTTGGGCTAAAGTGATATTGTGAAATACGAGATGGAAGTGAAAGAAAGAGAAGGGTTAATGATTTATTCCCTTGCCGGAACATTGTGGTTATTGATGTAGTACCCTTGCCGGATTTTATTTGTTTGTTTGTGTACCCTTGTCGGGGCTTCCATTCTTGTTTTATTATTTCTCTTGCCTTTGTTTGTGATTGTTGATCGGGTGAGGAAGAGTGTTAAGGCACAAAGGGTGATGCCGTGCAATGAATGATATTTGTGGATCGGGCTGCACGCCGCAACAATGATATTTATGGATCAGATTGCACACCGCAACAATGATATTTATGGATCGGGTTGCACGCCGCAAAAATGATATTTATGGATAGGGTTGCACGCCGCAACAATGTTATTATATATTAGGATCGGGTTGCGCGCCGCAACAATTATGGATACAAGTGTGTTTATTCGGGTATTTGTTTTTTGTCCTTTGTAAATTCCATGTTGTCCTTAGATTGTTATCCTGGATTTTCTATTACTATAGTTATCTCCCCACAACATGCTTCCCCTCCCATAATGTTTTATTGTCTTGTATTTTCGATTCCTCTGTATATGTATATAATTGAACAGGTTTACATGGTAGTCCAGTCTAGCCTCGTCACTACTTCGACGGGGTTAAGCTACACACTTACCAGCACATGGGGTCGGTTGTGCTGATACTACACTTTGTGCTATTTGCACAGGTTGAGGTTTCGAGCAGCAGCAACAACAGTATTATTACGGGAGCAGGCCTTCAGTCTAGTGAGACCCGAGGTAGCCTTGCAGGCGTCCACAGACCCGGTATCTCCCTTATTCTCTCTTTTTAGTTTGTTGCCTCCTTGTATTCGAGACAAACAACTTATGTGTTCTTTCAGACATTTGTATTTAGTATTTCTTAGCAGTTCGTGAGTATTGTGACACCAGTCTTGGGTAGAGGCTTATATTGACTATTCTGCATTTTTGATTCAGTATCTATAATTAAGACTTCCGCTACTGTTTAATTTCGTTGTTATCATATTTTTTCCACAAATTGTTAAAAGGGGCTATGTTGTAAACGAAAGGTAACTAAATTTGGCTTGCCTAGCTTCCACGAGTAGGCGCCATCACGACTCCCGAGGGTGGAAAATCCGGATCGTGACAAGTTGGTATCAGAGCACTAGGTTACATAGGTCTCACAACTCACGGACAAACTTGGTAGAGTCTAAGGGATCGGTACGGAAATGTCTGTATTTATTCCCCAGAGGCTACAGAGTTAGGAAAAGTTTCACATTTGTTCTTTCTTGTCGTGCGATTTGGTTTCTCAATGTTGATTGAATTTCTTCTCTGTTCTTTCGCAGATGGCGAGAACACGCGCTTCCTCATTTACTAATCAGCAGTCCGAGCCCTAGGCAGCTCACGCGAGGGGCAGAGGACGAGGCTGTGCTAGAGGCCGAGGTAGGGGCAGAGCTTAGCCCCGAGCAGCAGCACCAGTGGTGGAGCCTCAGGTAGACTTTGACAAGGAGATTTCGTCCTTATCTGCAGCAGTTCCAGTGGGCCCAGCTTAGGTCCCAGAGGGGTTTATTGCTACCCTAATTCTTCAGGACGCTCTGGTCCTGTTGGTGGGCCTCATGGAGAGTGTCACCCGAGCAGGATTGCTCCCTGTAGCACCAGCCAATTCTCAAGCTGGAGGAGGATCCCAGACTCCTGCTGCACGTACTCCGCAGCAGATATCTCCCCAGGGTCAAGTGTTTGTAGTTTATCCAGCTATGGCAGTTCAGCCGGGGGTAGTTGCTCAGACCGGCGATGTCGCGGCTATGTCCGCAGATGCTTTGTGGAGGCTGGACTGATTCACCAAGCTCTTCACTACTACATTTAGCGGTGCTTCTTCTGAGGACCCCCGGGATTTCTTATATAGCTGCCACGAGGTTCTTCGGAACATGGGCATTGTTGAGTCCAATGGAGTTGATTTTGCTGCATTTCGTCTATCTGGATCTGCCAAGACTTGGTGGAGGGATTTCTGTTTAGCTAGACCAGCAGGGTCGCCGTCTTTGACTTTGGATCAGTTTTTAGAGTTGTTCCTGGAGAAGTTTCTCCCTGTTACTCAGAGAGATGCTTAACGGAGGCAGTTTGAGCGCCTCCAGCAGGGTTCTATAACGGTCACTGAGTATGAGACCGAGTTTATTGATCTAGCTCGCCATGCTCTTGTCATACTTCCCACTGAGAGAGAGTGAGACGGTTTGTTGATGGACTCATCCAGCCTATTCATCTCCAGATGGCTAGAGAGGCGGGGAGTAATATCACTTTTCAGGAGGCAGCCAATGTGGCCCAAAGGATCGAGATGGTATTGCCACAGGGGGTGGTCATAGAGCAGACAAGAGACCCCGCCAGTCAGGCCGATTCAGCGGTGCCTCATCTGGAGGCAGAGATTCGTATGATAGGGTTCAGCCTTCTAGTTCTTTCCATTCAGCCCTCTAGGTTTCTCAGGGTGCCTCAGGTGATCGTGGTTTTTGTGGGTAGCATTCTGACCAGCAGTCCTACAGTGCACCATCAACACCTATCAATGCACCGCCGCTTCAGAGTTTCTAGGGCCGTCCACCAAGGGCTTGTTTCACTTGTGGAGACACGAGGCACATTGCTAGGTATTGCCCTCGAGCAGTTCTCATCAGCGGGGTCCCCGTCCTATGATTCAGGCACCAGATGTTCCACAGGCCGCCAAGCCAGTTAGAGGCGGGGTAGAGGTACTCGAAGTGGAGGTAGAGGTCATAGTGGTGGAGCTTAGACCGCTAGGGGTGGAGGTCAGCTAGCAGCAGATCGACCTAGGGATACAGCTCAGGGTAGTGCGGCCCAGCCCCGTTGTTATGCTCTTCAGTCCAGGCCAGAGGTTGAGGCTTCAGATGCAGTCATCACAGGTACGGTTCTGGTTTGTGATCGAGATGCTTCGGTACTATTTGATCCAGGGTATACGTATTCATATGTTTCATCTTATTTCGCACCATGCTTGGTCATGCCTAGTGATGCCTTGGGTATTCCTGTATATGTGTCTACACTGGTGGGTGACTCTATCATGGTCGACCGAGTCCATCGTTCGTGTGTTATAGTGATTGGGGGTCTTGAGACCCGTATAGACTTTTGGCTCTTAGATATGGTTGACTTTGATATCAATTTGGGTATGGACTGGTTATCACCCTATCATTGTATCTTGGATTTCCATGCTAAGACTGTGACCTTAGCGTTGCCAGATATGCCTTGTTTAGAGTGGAAAGGCACTCCAGGTTATTCTACCCGCAGTGTCATTTCGTACGTGAAGGCTCGACGCATGCTCTAGAAGGGGTGTCTGGCCTATTTGGCCTATGTTCGTGATTCCAGTGTTGAGGTCCCTCCTATAGATTCTGTGCCTGTTGTCCGGGAGTTTCCATATGTTTTTCCCTCAGACCTGCCGGGCATGCCACCCTACAGGGACATTGATTTCTGTATTTATTTGTCTTCGGGCACCCAGCCTATTTCTATCCTACCATATCGTATGGCGGCGCTGGAGCTGAAAGAGTTAAAGGACCAGTTGCAAGATTTTCTAGAGAAGGGTTTCATTAGACCTAGTGTTTCACCTTGGGGCGCGCCAATGTTATTTGTCAAGAAGAAGGACGGATCAATGAGGATGTGCATAGATTACCGGCAATTGAACAAAGTAACGATTAAGAATAAGTATCCACTGCCAAGGATTGATGATTTGTTCGACCAGCTTCAGGGTGCCAGGGTATTCTCCAAGATTGACTTGTGATCTGGCTACCATCAGTTGAGAATTAGGGCATCTGATGTCCCTAAGACAGCTTTCCGTACTCGGTTTGGGCATTATAAGTTCTTGGTCATGTCATTTGGGTTGATTAATGCCCCAGCAACATTCATGGAGTTGATGAACCGAGTGTTCAGGACATATTTGGACATGTTCATCATAGTTTTTATTGATCATATTTTGGTGTACTCCCGCAGCCAGGAAGAGCACGAGCAGCACCTTAGAGTAGTTCTTCAGACTCTGAGGGATAGTCAATTATATGCCAAGTTCTCCAAGTGCGAGTTATGGCTGAGTTCAGTAGCATTTCTGGGTCATATTGTATCAGCAGAGGGTATTCAGGTGGACCCGAAGAAGATTGAGGCAGTCAAAAACGGGCCTAGACCAGCATCAGTGTCACACCTCCTTTTGGCGCGCTGCGGGAGCGCGAGGGAGTTTTTCCAATTAAAGGACAATCGAAACGGGATTATTATTAAAAGATTCAGAGTCGCCACTTGGGAGATTTATGGTGTCCCAAGTCACTGGTTGAATCCCGAATCGAGGAAAGGTTTGACTCTGTATTACAGTCCGCGAACCAGAAATCCGGATAAGGAATTCTGTTAACCCGGGAGAAGGTGTTAGGCATTCCCGAGTTCCGTGGTTCTAGCACGGTCGCTCAACTGT